>JAWPHD010013510.1:0-67748 GCA_037043455.1 Cyrtodaria siliqua | reverse complement strand
ATATTTTTGCAAGGGTGGACAAAAAAAACCTGTAGGAAATCCCCCTCAGATATGTCTTTTAATTAGCTGTTAATTGTCTAAATGTAAACAGTCATACTGACTGTTAATTGTCAATTAATTTGTTGTTTTTACACATAACGGTTTTAATTGGAAGTAATTAAAACCGTTATGTGTAAAAACAACAAATGCATTGACAATTAACAGTCAGTATAATGACTGTTTACATTTAGACAATTAACAGCTAATTAAAGAATTCTAATAAGACAACATCATGCTTAATTGGTTATTAAAGTTCCTCTTAAATTTACTCCAAGAGGGGGGGGGGGGGGGGGCGGGAAGAGGGGGGAGGGGGGGGGGGGGTTATGTCCACCTTGTTAAAAGTTCAAGGGTTTTTGTCCACCTTGTAATAAACATGAGGCGGGGGGGTTGTCCGGGGTGGGGGGTTTGTGGGGGGGGGGGGGGGGTTGTCCTAGATTCACTGGGACCATACTCTGGCCACCGAATAGTATCAACATACCACACTGAAGGTTCCATATTCACCGTCATAGGCATACCATCGGGATGGCTCAAATTTTCTTACTATTGACATTTTAGATATCGAGTTTTGCTCAACACTGGGTTAGCGGGCGTGAACTGTAGCTAGCAGGTTTCACTAACGTTCATGCACAGTTTCAAACAAATCGAGAATGCGATATTGTTTCATATTTATCGTGTTCTGCGATTTCCAAATGTCCTTTCATACTCTTTGTAACCCTGATCTCACTGTCAAATATATTAATATAGTAGAAGTTTAAAGGCAGAATATGCTTATTAACACATAAACTAAAACAGTTGACGAAGCACTCGGAAGCGTTACGACTTAGAGAATTATGCTAACTAATAAACTGAATACAATTAAACTGTACACACTATCATGCCGAATAAATATGTGTGTACTAATTACTCTGTATCCCCTATACGCTGCACCTACACTAAGCACAACACATGAAGTGTGCAGATCCAAATGGTTTATTTATAGCACAGGTAATGTTTATGTAAACACAAGAGTTAAAAAGTCAGCGTGACCTTTTAAGTCAGCGTGCCTTTTTAACGAAGCGTACTTTCTAATCAGATGTTTCTATTAACGGGGGGTTTAATGCAAATTGTTGAGTACTATTATACACAAATACTTGACACAAAGTCTCTATCATCTCCATTTAGGTTAACAATCGGCATAGCCTGACTTTAAGGACTCTCTTGCAGTAGGAACAACAACAACCTGACTTCTATGGTGATGTTATTTACATCAAGCTTCATTGATCATATGATCACTTTTATACAATGTTCATCAATCTTGTTAGAAAATATATCGAAAGAGAGTATGACCCTATCATTTAAAAAGCATGTGTAGAAGTTGAACGATTTGCAGTTTGCTACTATGCCATGCTCCTAGTTTGCGATGGACCGAAAGACTACGGACCCAATGACGACGTCTACCTAATCCTGACAAGGAAGGTATCATTTTACGTTTGCCTTAAATCTTGTCTTGTGGCGTCCATAACGGTTAATTCTCTTGTTTTTCTGGCCTCTACCAAATCAACCAGTACTTTTTTTCTGGTTTTCATTTGTATTAATCTCGCAACTTTCGGTGTGTGAGTGTAATACAGCCATGATGTATGTATATCATATTACACTAGCGATAAAGCAAGGTTTTCGCAAGCATAAAATAGCTGCCGAGAGACATCAAGTGACGGGTGTTCAAACATATTGAAAACAATACATGTTGTCACGGAGACATTAACACGCCACAACTGGGTTTTCTTACATTCTTCCCGATTTTTACCAAGCATTTTACCTTCCTACCAAGCATTTTGAATCAATATGGGCGACTTCCCTTCTTTCTGTTCAAATACCTTGACATATTGATTCCCATTCAGCCTTGTAACACGACGTAGAAGTACACATCAGTACAGAAATGTCAGAAATATAATTGTTCACATGTAAGGGATACGTTAGCATTAGTGTGTGCATTACAACACATATAAACTGTTTACTATTACCATGTGTAATTATAAAATTGCGTTATCAAAGTGAAAAATGTAAATAAACTGTTTCTACCTTACCATTACCATACTAAACCACATTCTTAAAATTGAGCATCCTATTGCCAACGCCTTAACCACCCATATAAGGACCCCATTGGAAATAAGCTTTCGAGCATACTAGATAATACTGAAGAAAAAAAATATATTTATATAAAAAATAAAGGAAATCGGCCAGCTTGAACCCACCCTACCCCGGCACTAACACGGCGCAATTGTGTTATTTATGAGTCTGTTTGAAGTGTGATAAATATAATCTTACATTCGTGCCTATTTAATATTAGGTTTATTAAACTCCTTGGTTAAAACTCTGATACGATGCTAGGCACCCAACTCGTTTATTAAAACATTGAGTTTATTAAACTTGTTAGATAATATAGATATGATGCTCGGCATCCAAATCGTTTAATAAATGTAATATTAAACAGTCGCTCATGTAAGTTCCTCTATACATGCATGATCATCTTTCATTTTACTTAAGAAATAGAACATCGTTTACTATGAATTATCGTTTAATATATCACGGTTTAGAGTTCAATTGTAAAAAAAATATTTTCACGAGCCCGAAGGGCGAGTGAAATTATTGTTTACAATTGAACGACAAACCGTGATATATTATAGATAATTCACCGTAAACGATGTTCTATTTCTATTCTAATACCCCTAAAATGTGAAAATAACGCAAACATCTGAAATCTTTCGCATTGCTTTGCTTGCTCTCCTAACGTTGCATACGCTACAATGCGGAATGCGCATTGCGCAATGCTTATTCTCCTAACGTTGCAAAAATTACAGTGATATATCGTTCAATATAGCGAGATATTTTAAACTAGGCTATATAGTGCGGGTGTATTAGAATTATAATTATTACCTAAACATGCTATGATACAGCCTGGTGGAAATTTCTTTATGTATACTGTCCCCAGTACCTGATTTAAACCCCTTTTGTGATTGACCGTTCCAGTGCAGTACCCTTTGCATTTACTTTTATTACTTACTGATCTATTGACATAATCGAGACAAGCCCGCTTGCGGCATACCGCCGAGACAAGCCCGCTTGTGGCATACCACCGAGACACTCGCGTGTGGCATAACGCCGAGACAATCTCGCGTGTGGCATACCGCCGAGACGAAACCGCGTGTGGCATACCACCGTGACAACCCCGCGTGTGGATTACCACCGAGACAAAACTGCGTGTGGCATACCGCCGAGACAAGTCGCTTGTGGCATACCGCCGAGGCAACCCCGCGTGTGCATACCGCCGAGACAAGCCCGCGTGTGGCATACCGCCGAGAGATGGCCCGCGTGTGGCATACCGATTATAGTTCACATTAACTTTCGATCAAGTACTGTTTTCCCACAGTCAATAATATATATGACCTCAAACAAGTAGTACCACTTAACGTAGACATGTACTGAACTAGCACAGCAGATACTCAAGTTGCTTGATAAAAAATGCCCATGAATAATAAGGCCGAAACAAAATACACACACAAATTGAAAATGCATTGTTTCCTGTAACTAGCTAAACTAAAACTGGGAGATTTCATCCTGGATATCACATTGACATTGTTTGTATGACTTTAAAAGACATTGACCTTAACATCTGCCCTTTGAAATCTGGACAAAATCGGTAAGGCGTGTGTGAGGAGGTCGTTTGAACAAAGGTTATCGGATGATTCTCCGTACGTACGACGTACAAAAGGCGTTCATAGGACAGCGTTGGCTTTATATTACGTCACTACTGTCAAATGGTGTCACCTTTTTAGGAGAAAGAGTAAAAGCGACAAATTGCAAGCTTTAAAATGCATGCTGCTGTTGTATGTGACTAAGTGTTTGATTAATTGCTGTTACTATTGTTCAATATGTGTTTGTTTGCTTGAGCTACTACGCCTATAAAACAGACATTTCCTGATTCGATAAAAATATCATTTCAAAAGAAATGATATCAGACAGACACTGCGATCTGATTATTTTATGTTGCTACGATTTAGTTGATTTAAAATAATGCATTAAATCAGAGGGCATTGTATAGATCAAAAAGACAGATCGTATTAAGCGTAATGCAAATGCGGTAATAAAAAACAATTATGTCGGAGGCTAGTGATATATATATAATCCAATAGCACAGGCTGAACACGGAAGACGCAATAAACAACATATATGACAAAATGTTCTATGAACTTTAGGTTGAAAGGAAAAAAGGAACATACTTAAGAACCATAGGCGGCAACAATATATAGTAGATAGGGATCATTCATATATATAGAAATAGTAATTGGTATGCTTTCATTAAATATTTTCCTGGATTATAGATTCAGGCAAGAAATTCGAACTTGTTTTTTAATCATGCATTTAGTCACACCTATAGTTTCATTTTTAGCTCACCCAAGCCAAAGTCACAAATGTGAGCTATTGGGATCACTATTCGTCCGTCGTCGTCCGTTTGTCATAAGTCATTAACTTTTGATTATTACGACTTAGTCTCGGAAACCGCTTGGCCAATTATGACCCAACTTCACATGTTCACATGATCATTTAAGTGTGTAAACATCCGATTGCATGTACGTTACACTTAATCATACTGATTTTTGTAAAAATCTCGATTATATTTACACTTGTGGGTTTGTGCGTGCAGGCGTGCGGGCGTGCGTGCGTGTACAGTGCGGGAGCGGGGGAGTGTGATCGAACAATGCGGGGAAGCAAAATGCATACACAGAAACATGTAAAACATTAATGGGTCACCCCCAGTACGCCTGGATGGAGGGTTTGGGGGAGAACATGTCCAAATACGGTTCGATTTGATTTTAATATATATTGATTAACAATGCAGATTATGTAGACGGCAGTGCGCAACATTATCGTGACTTTTATCAAATTATTGAGATGTTTTAATGTAACATGAACGCTCCACACACACACACACACACACAAACACGCACGCACGAACGCATGCATACATACATAGGGATAATAGCTATAATTCACGGAATAGACATGTGTTCATACGGACGAACGAACGAACATAAAGACAGACGGGCAGTAAATATATTGCACGGAGGAGCATCTACCTTTATAGAACCTGGTGCACAGATGGGAGCATATACAATATATATTAGTCAAAAATCCTAAATATCTACCTTCATAGAACCTGGTGCACATATGGGAGCATATACAATATATATTAGTCAAAAATCCTAAGTATCTACCTTCATAGAACCTGGTGCACAGATGGGAGCATATACAATATATATTAGTCTAACATCCTAAGTATCTACCTTCATAGAACCTGGTGCACATATGGGAGCATATACAATATATATTAGTCAACAATCCTAAATATCTAACTTCATAGAACCTGGTGCACAGATGGGAGCATATACAATATATATTATTCAAACACGACCTGCGAAGTCTTTCATATACACAAAGAAGAGAGACAGCTGTATGTTATTCTACGATAAAACGCAGCTGTTCCATTAATTCCCCGCGTATATTTCATCAGTTGGAAGCGCCACGTTACATGACGTCACTTGGTAAATATACGTCACGAAGACAAACTCAACAGTAATTTTAATGAAATGTTAATTACAACAAACTTGCCATGCTCCCAAACCGTGCACACCCCCGATATAAACCCATCATATGCATCAGTACATATAACATTAATAAGAATCTTGAACAAGGTGAGTGTATTGAAACGCAGAACTTTGTATACGGGGGCGCCCAATGGAACAGCCTGTAAACATAGCAGCCTGATTACCTGACCTCCGAGATAATATATAGTGCCCCAACAATAATGTAAACAATGGGGCTATTGTTGTGTTAGAATCGAAATAATAAATACGTACCTGTATTTTATCGGTGAATAAAACACAGTAAGTCGTTCGGATGCGAGTATTTAAATCACTCGTGCTCACGCACTCGTGATTTAATTACTACGCATCCGAACTCCTAACTGTATTTTATTCACCGATAAAACACAGGTACTTATTTATTATTTCTTAAGTAAAAAATCCTAAGTATCTACCTTCATAGAACCTGGTGCACAGATGGGAGCATATACAATATATATTAGTCTAATATCCTAAGTATCTACCTTCATAGAACCTGGTGCACAGACGGGAGCATATACAATATATATTAGTCTAACATCCTAAGTATCTACCTTCATAGAACCTGGTGCACAGACGGGAGCATATACAATATATATTAGTCTAACATCCTAAGTATCTACCTTCATAGAACCTGGTGCACTGATGGGAGCATATACGATATATATTAGTCTAATATCCTAAGCATCTACCTTCATAGAACCTGGTGCACAGACGGGAGCATATACAATATACATTAGTCTAACATCCTAAGTATCTACCTTCATAGAACCTGGTGCACTGATGGGAGCATATACGATATATATTAGTCTAATATTCTAAGCATCTACCTTCATAGAACCTGGTGCACAGATGGGAGCATATACAATATATATTAGTCTAACATCCTAAGTATCTTCCTTTATAGAACCTGGTGCACTGATGGGAGCATATACGATATATATTAGTCTAACATCCTAAGAACCAACCAAAGAATATGCCAATAATATTCTCATTATTTTGTGTAGTTCATGCTTGATTGGAGATACGGTTGAACTGCAAAATAACAAAATAACGAGTTTAATCATACGACATTTATATCTTTAAGCGGACTTTATGTGTTTTATCAACACATTTCACGTTTTTATACAAAAGGAGAGTAACTCTCTAAAGATGTGATAATTTAAACATATTTTTTACAACTATTGATCAAAACAAATCACTTGTCACACAAATATTCTAAAATATATTTAAACTGAAAAAAACTAGTTAAGATACAAAAGTGAGTATAAAGAAATGTTGACGAGTGTATTCATACGAACAGTTACTTACATGATCATACGAACAGTAACTTACATGATCATACGAACAGTTACTTACATGATCATACGAACAGAAATTTACATGATCATACGAACAGTTACTTACATGATCATACGAACAGTAACTTACATGATCATACGAACAGTAACTTACATGATCATACGAACAGTAACTTACATGATCATACGAACAGTTACTTACATGATCATACGAACAGTAACTTACATGATCATACGAACAGTAACTTACATGATCATACGAACAGTTACTTACATGATCATACGAACAGTTACTTACATGATCATACGAACAGTAATGATCATACGAACAGTAACTTACATGATCATACGAACAGTAACTTACATGATCGGCAAATTGGTTATGATTTAATACGAACAGTTAGACGTAAATGCATTAATATATAGATACGAATAGCAACTGGAAATGTACTTGTGTTTGTTGTTACTAGTGAGAAACCCGGATATTGCAGTTAATCTTCTAGGAAAAAAGGAACTGTGAAGGATAGAAGTTGATACGCTACAAGATAAGCACGTGCACAATTACACGGCAGATAGAAGTTGATTACACGGCATGATATATTACTTATGTCGAGATGACAATCAAAATCAGAAGTTTAAAGGCAACACGAAAAATAAGAATTGTGTAAACAAAAAGCGAACTAAAATTTAGGAATAAATACCAAACAATTCACAACAATAAACATGATAGAATACAATGCATAAAATGTCATGTTTCGTGTACGAAAAAACTACTTTGTTTTAATTATTGACTCATGTTCCGTATGTATTAGTTAGAGGCTATGAAGTGAAATTTTAACAATTAAGAAACCCTAAGGGAAGGAGCGCAGCTTAACCAGCGTACATTCCAGCACAAGCACGTAACCAGCGTACACTCCAGTACAAGCACGTAACCAGCGTACCCTCCAGCACAAGCACGTAACCTGCGTACACTCCAGCACAAGCACGTAAGCAGCGTACACTCCAGCACAAGCACGTAACCAGCGTACACTCCAGCACAACCACGTAACCAGCGTACACTCCAGCACAAGCACGTAACCAGCGTACACTCAAGCACAAGCACGAAAGCAGCGTACACACCAGCACAAACACGTAACCAGCGTACACTCCAGCACAAGCACGTAACCAGCGTACACTCCAGCACAAGCACGTAACCAGCGTACACTCCAGCACAAGCACGTAACCAGCGTACACTCAAGCACAAGCACGTAACCAGCGTACACTCCAGCACAAGCACGTAACCAGCATACACTCAAGCACGTACACTCTTGCTGTTCCAAATTATCTACAATTTATCTACATGAAATACAAATCATTTAAACTACAGCATAACGTTAAGTCATCATTCGTCCGAAATACTACAAACTCAGCATATAAGTATGTGCGTGCAACTGAAAACTCAACATACAAGTACGTACGTGCAACTACGGACTCAGCACACAAGTATAAACGCGAAACTACAAGTTCAACACACAAGTATGCACTTGCAATTACAAACTCAGCATACAAGTATGCACGTGCAACTGAAAACTCAGCATACAATTATGCACGTGCAACTGAAAACAGCATACAATTATGCACGTGCAAATACAAATTCTGCAAACAAGTATTCACGGGCAACTGAAAACTCACCATACAAGTATACACGTGTAACTGACAACTCAACATACAAGTATGCACGTGCAAATACAAACTCTGCACACAAGTATTCACATGTAACTCTAAGTCGACATACAAGTATGCACGTGCAAAAAGAAACTCAACATACAAGTATGCACGTGCAACTACAACATCATACAAGTATGCACGCGCAACTGACAACTCAAGACACAAGTATGCAAGTGCAACAAACTCTGCATCCAAGTATTCACGCGCAACTTAAAAGTCAACAAGTATGTACGTGTAACTACAAACTCAGCAAGCAATTATGCACGTGTAACTACAAACTCAGCATACAAGTATGCAAGAGTGTAATAACGTCTAACTGTTCCTATTAAAGGGACACACGGCAATCTTGATTTTTTAAAAACTCACGGCGTCCTGTTAGTTTTTCTCTTAAATTGAATTCTTTCAATCATTAATATTAATTGCTAGAATAGTTCAAAGCAAATTGTTTTTACATATTATTGACTTTTAATAATATTGCACCAATAATGTATTTAGAAAATGTGTAGAATATTGAAGGAAATAGAATTTTCAATGTTTTATTTAATTATATGCAAGCAGTTTTAAAGTCAAAATGATACAGGTTTAATAAATCGCTCTTCTAATTTTAATGCCTGATTTAAAACTCAAGATTGCCATGTGTCCCTTTAAATTGCAGCTGAAAACTCAAGTATGCACGTGCAACTACAAACTCTGCATACAAGTATTCACGTGCAACTTAAAAGTCAACATGCAAGTATTCACTGCAACTGCAGACTCAACATACAAGTATGCACGTGCAACTACAAACTCAACATACAAGAACGCACGTGCAACTAACATTATGCACGTGAAACAACAAACTCAGCATACAAGTATGCACGTGCAAGTGAAAAATCAGCATACAATTATGCACGTGCAACTACAAACTCATCATACAAGTATGCACGTGCAACTACAAACTCAATATACAAGTATGCACGTGCAACTATAAGCTCAATATAAAAGTATGCACTTGAACTACAAACTCAGCATACAAGTGTGCACGTGCAACTACAATCTCTGCATGGAAGTATGCACCTGCAAATATAAACTCAACATACAGGTTTTCACGTGCAAATACAAACTCAACATTCAACTAGGGACGTGCAACTATAAACTCAGCATACAAGTGTACACGTGCAACTGAAAACTCAACATGCAACTATGCACGTGCAAAAACAAACTCTGCATATATCTCACGATATGTAAACAATTCAAATAAACGACTTAATGCACTTGACCCTGTTCCACTTGAAGACAAGTCTCTTGAGAAATCTAATAACCGTTCATAACAACCACGGCACTTATCTACATACCAGCATATGTATAATGTACCATTAAAGGACTTTGTTACGAGGAATGAATCTATATATGTATATTTAACCATTTATTTTGCAAAGTATATATATTTTAAGATAGAATCAATGCGTATTATATATAGGATAGAGGCTATGAAGAGAAATCTTCACCATTTAGTGTTTACTCTACTTTTTAAACCAATCAGATGGCTCAGAATTTCAAATACTTGCACCCTTTTTTCCTGAAGATTTTTATATCAGCACTCTTTATGATTTAGAGTGTGACCTATATAGAGACTATCGATAAACCCTATCGTAAACACTAAGCCGGATAGAGTCTATGAAGAGAAATCTTCACCATTAAGAAACCGCGGTCGGTCGCTACGCTCCCTTCCTCTCGATTTCTTAATGGTGAAGATGTCTCTTCATAGCGTCTATCCTATACTAAGAAAGGGAGGGAGCGTAGCGCTACCCTCTTTTTCGGTTTCTTAATGGTGAAGATGTCTCTTCATAGCCTCTATCCTGTACTAAGAAACCGAAACTCGAGAAAGGGAGGGAGCGTAGCGACCGATCCCGGTTTCTTAGTGGTGAAGATTTTTATCCGGCTTAGTGTTTACGATAGGATTTGTCGATAATCTCTTTATAGGTCACACTCTAAACCATGAAGAGTGCTGGTAGTAAAATGAATACGCTTCATGAATAAATGGTGCAAGTTTTTGAAATTCTGAGCCATCTGATTGGTTTAAAAAGTAAACGCTAAGTATATTTACCTACATATTTCATATCACTTGTCAAATAATTAGTGGAATAAAATGAAAAAACATAATAATAAGGCTAATATGTCCGTTTTTAAACAGATTCATATTCTATTTACAATAAAACATATTCTCTTGAAAACTATGTATAAATTTGTATCTGACACCATAATTATAATCAGTCACTCACCGGCCTTTTCTCACTGTGACGTGGCAGTATGTTGTTTATTGGAAGAGCCTGATGTAACGCATACGCAGTACATCCAGGAACTGGCCACAGATGTATGTTCGGTATTTCCAGGAATTAGCCGCAGATCCGGGATAAATAGGCTAACGACGCGAAACACAGTTTTTAAGTGTTTGGCAAGTTAGGCCACTCAAACAGTATTTTGATATGTTACAGTATTATTCCAAGTGTTATTGTTTCGTTGTGTTTGTATAGCTGCACCTCTGTACGTGCATGCTGAGTTTGTAGTAGCACGTGCATACTTGAATGCTGAGTTTGTAGATGCACGTGCTTAGTTGCATGCTGAATTTGTAGAAGTCTCATTAAAAACAGATATAACGTTAGTTCTACTACTCTCAATAGCGGAAAGTAGTGGAGCAAATTTCGTATCTGAGTTTAATGAAAATGAGTTTGTAGTTGCACGTGCATACTTGTATTCGGAGTTTGTAGTGCGAGTGCATACTTATATTCTGAGTTTGTAGTTGCACGTGCATACTTGTATTCTGGGTTTGTGTGGTTGAACGTGCATATTTGCATGCTGTGCTTGTTGTTGAACATGCATAGCTGTATTCTGTAGTTGCACGTGCATACTTGTATGCTGTGTTTGTTGTTGAACGTGCATAGTTGCATGCTGTGTTTGTAGTTGCATGTGTATACTTGTATGCTGAGTTTTTAGACGCACGTGCATACGTGTGTGCTTAGTTTGTAGATGCGAGCGCATATATGCATGCTGAGTTTGTATTCTTGTATATTTAAAATAATTTATTTATTTATTTGTTCTGACAGTGTTAATTACGAAAAAAGTTATTTAAACTGCAGCATAGCGTTGAGTCATCATACGTCCGAAATACTACAAACTCATCAAATAAGTATGCACGTGCAACTACATACCAAGTATGCTAGTACGCACGTGCAATTACAAACTCGGTATACAAGTTTTACTATATTAATTTTGTAGTTTTTAGCACGCGGTAAATACTTTATGATTAGATTATAAAACAGTATCAAATACGAAAAAAGTGTTCAATACTTCTGCTATAAAAGATTTTTTTTTTTATGAAACGTGTCTACACATTCATCCTATGCAATCAGTTTTTCCTTGCGCAAAAAGTTGTTCCACTTAATATCACATAACATTCATGTCACCTTCAGCATGTCCGCGCATTGACGATTGACCGATTGGTGTTAAACAATTGCAGAATGGTTATCCAAGCGATGCTATTATGCATTTATATATTGCACAATATTATACCTCATTTGCATATTCCACTCTTTGTTTAATGTGACGTCATCCGGTCAATAAAGTTGCATATTGACCGGGCGCCCGGTCCGATAGCTGTATTAACGGACGTGTGAAAAAAACGACGTCAAAATAAAACGTATTGATTTAATTTGTTGGGTCAGATTCGGTATAATATAACAAATAATGTATGGTGCTTCGGTCCATATGAAGTTTATGGACCTTGCATATGGACCTCAGCACCATACATTATCTGTTAATGAATGTACGAGTAGTTAAGGGTGCATTTATTGTAGGTAAAAGGAAGAGCAAGCAAATGTCTAAATTGGTATTATAATTCAATTATTTTATTGCGTTTCAGAATGGTTCGACTTAGTTCAAATATCCAACTTCGCAATAGAAACTACTAACTTCCATACATTCAGTTTGTTCATATTCCCAAACTACTCATACTCGTACATTCACTCGTGCCATGCCCTCGAACTACTTATACATTCACTCGTGCCATGCCCTCAAACTACTCATACATTCACTCGTGCCATGCCCTCAAACTACTTACGCATTCACTCGTGCCATGCCCTCAAACTACTCATACATTCACTCGTGACATGCCCTCAAACTACTCATACATTCACTCGTGCCATGCCCTCAAACAACTTATACATTCACTCGTGCCATGCCCTCAAACTACTTATGCATTCACTCGTGCCATGCCCTCAAACTAATAATGTATTCACTCGTGCCATGTTCCGAAACTACTCATACATTCACTCGTGCCATGCCCTCAAACTACTCATAAATTCACTCGTGTCATGCCCTAGAACTACTCATACATTCACTCGTGCCAAGCCCCAAAGTACTCATACATTCACTCGTGCCATGCCCCAAAACTACTGATACATTCACTCGTGGTATGCCCCCAAACTATTCATACATTCACTTCTGATATGCACCAAAACTGCTCATACATTCACTCGTGCCAAGCCCCCAAACTACTCATACACTCATTCGTACCATGCCCCCAAACTACTCATACACTCATTCGTACCATGCCCCCAAACTACGCATACACACACTCGTGCCATGCCCCTAAATTACTCATAAATTCACTCGCCCTTGGCTCCCATACTACTCATACATTTACTCGTGCCGTGCCCCCAAACTACAGATTCACTCACTCGTGCCGTGCCCCTAAACTACTTGTACACACGCTCGTACATTGCCCATAAACTGCAAACCTGTATTTACAGTCACACATACATTGAATACAGGGGTGTAGGTTACTAAACAAATCCCTTTTTTAAATGTTGCACCTTTTTTGTACCCTGATTGTATGGATCATGGGGTTTATCGCACATTAAACACGCAGCATAAGCACATCATCATCGTAGTATTCGTATTTGGAGACACCCATACTTCTTACACATCGCCTCCAGACCCTTTAATACATCCCGTGACTCGACTAATTGTCCTGAAGTACAAGTACAGAACCCGGATGTTGTTAGTAGTTCCACTTAGCCAGGCCAAGGCTGGGAACGCTTGTAATATTAAGTACTGGGACGTTGGTGTTTTAGTTTGAACATAACTGCTGTTGTGTTCGGACTGCCTGTAAAAATGTTACGACGAAATGTCTGCGGACGAATATTGTTTCTTTGTGGAGTTGTGTTACATTGTTATGTACATTATGGATACGGACGGCAAATCAACGATGGTATGTAAACTTTTATTAATTTGGAAATTTCGCAAACTAAAAGGAAACACGTATTTTGTTTAGCTGTCCTGACTTTTATAATAATGAATATTTGTCTGCATATACCGGACACGTGCATCCCATTCATTATACCCACGTTTTTGAGGGGAAAGAAGTATATTAAAATCGCCTCCGTTTGTCCGTCCGTCTGTCCGTTACCGCATCTCCTCCTAAACCGCTGCACGGGATTCAACCAAACTTAGGGTATGTCATCAACACATGATGACGGCGTGCAAGAGCACTATTATTTTTGGCTCCGAGCCCAGGGGCCCACAGCAGAGGTCAAAAGATCACATAAACTAAAAATTCAATTACACTGTCATTTTTTCATATTTTTGCACATAACTTGGTATATGTAATCGTCTATAAAAGATAATTAACATATCAAACGATTTTTATATTTCGCAAACTCGAACGTCTGCCCTGGGGCCCAGGATGGGTGGGGCAGGCGGGATTTGGGGTCAATTTTTTTTCATTTTTTTTTTTGTAATTATGTCTCAAATGAAACATTATGATCATGGCTCTGCACCCAGGGTCCCTCATGGGGGTCAAAAGGTCAGATACACTAAAAAATCAATTACACTGTCATTTATCCATATTCTTGCACATAACTTGGTGTATGTAAACGTCAATAAAAGATAAGCAACATATTAAATGATTTTATTATTATACCCACGTCTTTGAAAAAAACCAGGGTATATTAAAATAGCCTCCTTTTTTTCCGTCCGTCCGTCTGTGCGTTACCGCATCTCCTCCTAAATCGCTGAACGAAATTCAGCCAAACTTAGGGTATGACATCACCTATGATGACGGCGTGCAAGAGCAACATTAGTTTTGGCTCCGAGCCCAGGGGCCCTCAGCGGGGTCAAAAGGTCAAATAAACAAAAAATTCAATTACACTGTCATTTTTTTCATATTTTTCCACATAACTTGGTATATGTAATCGTCTATAAAAGATAAACAACATAAACGATTTTTTTTATTTCGCAAACTCGAACGTCTGCCCTGGGGCCAAGTGTGTGTTATGCGGGCGGGAGGGATTTGGGGTCATCTTTTTTTTTTTTGTAAATCTCTCAAATTAAACATTATGATGATGGCTCTGCACCCAGGGTCCTTCAGGGGAGGCAAAAGGTCAAATACACTAAAAATTCAATTTCACTGTCATTTTTCCATATTCTTGCACATAACTTGGTGTATGTGTTATACTAGTTATTTCTCCACCACGTTGTTATAATAGAATTCGTGTGTCGTCCGTTTTTATTCTGTACTGTTTCTGTGTTTAATCCACATGTGTCGTTGTTAATGTTGCATTTAATTTTTATGTATTTTTTGTAAAAGTTCTCTTAAGTTTTCGTGTATCTTTCCAAATGTTCGTTTCCATGGGAATTAGCTCAACTCGATAATTATACAGTTAATTTTCTTTTAATTATGCAATACATGTACAGTTCTACATATTCACAACACATTTCTAAACCTAAATTATACCTGTATATACACGGCGCCGAAGCGCTAAATTCTTGTTTCCTTTCTACATGTTTCTTACTTCAGTTTCCAAACTCCACTCTCAATAAAAATCAGTTCTCCCAAAAATCAGGAAAGATCACGTGATAGCGATGTCCAGTAAATACTTTCGGACCCCCAACCCTAAATGTGAAACCATATACCTTGACAAAGTCACGTGATCATATCTGTAATTTAGATGATTGTTAAAATGCGTAATAAATGCCATGTTAAGCAGATGCCAATTATAAAATCAAATTCACGCTAGATGTGAAACAAAAAATAAAGAACATGCAACAATATTAAATTGAAATACATATATACAGTTAATAGACAACATAGTAATATATTCTTTGCGACATTCTCAAGTTCTGAAATGCGTGCGTCTCAAGGTCTAAAATATTATATAAACTACTTCACTTGTTCACATGCAGATTTGTTTCAACTTTACATTTCATTTAACGACTAAATACTTCAAAATCATCAAAATAGATTACATTAAAACAAACATGAATGTTACACTCTAACAATTCCCCACTCTCCAAAAAAAAAAATTCTCCGCCAAATTTATATTTAGCATTTTTATTGACTTTTAATTTACCATAGGAAAACTTTGCTTTTTGTCATCATTTTTAAATTTCTAATTCGTTTACCTTTTTTTAAAGCAGATTTTTTTTTTTATTTTGTTCATTTGAGCCTATTGACATGATTAAATTGTTTGTTATCATAGTTATCTCATTTGGCATATAGATAATCTCGCATAGCCCTTTTATTACCAAGAAGCCATTTCCATTTAAATGTCGTGACTGCCAAGCTACTTTATCACTCTTTAGTATGTCGTCAAATAGTAATTTAACATGTTAATGCGATTATGCCTTTGTCTGATAATGTGAGACCGCCCTTCGAAGCCTATTTATGACATAATTCAATTACCGATACTCTTGCTTAACATTCTGAAAGGTGATATGACAACTTTATTGATGTCAAAGTAGCGTCACCATTGCATAATATCTATAGATCGTAAGAATCACACCTGGACCAGTACAATTGAGTGTCACATTTCGAAAATTCCATGCTTCAAGCTGTTAAGAAATCTCGAATTTGACACCAATCTGTAGACATGCAACTATTTGCTGCAAACATCAGACAAATTGGAAATACAATAATTTTTGATTTGTTATCTAGTTTTTACTGGCATTTTGTTCTTATAATCATGTCTTTGAAAACTTGATAACCTGACGCCTTTTTAAAAGTTATAACATTAACAATGATTATAATCACGCACCTTTTTTTATCTGAAGTGGTACTTTTACAGCTGATTACTCTATTACAGTGTGCGTTAATCTATATACTGACATCTTATTGACCATATTTTACTTATATGTTTGTATCTTACTTATTCTTTACTAACTTCTTAAGTTTATATATCTCTGACAATAACGTTTGAATGCCTTCACAACTCGCCTATGATTATTTGTCAACTTCAGATTAATTAGTAATGGCCCTTTGTGTTACTCCTTATACTCTTTAATTATCTCCCTTTTTATGTGATTCCTATCACCATCTAAATACTCTCATTTGCTTTCGCTCTATAGCAACCTTCTCATTGTTTTAAAATAGCAGCAAAAGCAAACTGAACAACTACCATGCACCCAAATTATATGGATACTCGCCCTTTAGGCATACATAGTAATGTCCTTTGTTTTCTCTCATTATTTTTCTTATTCTCTTCTGCACTTATCCCAATACCGCAGTCTATGTTAAACCTTACGAGTTTTAATAGCAGCGTCAATATTTGGACTTAAAACTACGATGACTATCATCAACCCCTACAAGGTTTAAACAGTTGTGTCCTTATGTCTCCTTTATTCATAATCTATTTTTTTGTCTCTAACTCTCTATATATAGGTTTAATCTAATTATAATCCATAGGGCGGTATATTGTCGGCGTCGTTGGATTCAGTATTATTCTAACTCTAAACTGTCCAAAACTTATAATCGTGGAAACGTTTTGCTGAATCAATTTTCTGTTGTTGTCTTCGTAAAGTTTTAATCACCAATCGCGTGTTGATTGTTAATTCCGGTTGTATTTGTATAGCGCTGTCCTTTTCAGTGAGGTACCGCGGAATCAAACATGTATTAAAGCACCGCGTTGTTATAATAGAATTCGTAATACATGTACAGTTCTACATATTCACAACACAGTTCTAAACCTAAATTATACATATATATACACGGCGCCGAAGCGCTAAATTCTTCTTTCCTTTCTACATGTTTCTTACTTCAGTTTCCAAACTCCACTCTTAATAAAAATCAGTTCTCCCAAAAGGTATACGGACAAATACGAATAATCACATAGTTCACAGGTAATTCCCAGTTTGTAAGTATTCAGAGCTATAAAAAAAACAAAGTGTGATCAACAAAAACAGATTAATTACATGCACACAATTATAGGAAGTATATGTTTGCAATCAAGTTTTAAAAGTGTGACCTTTAATTTGATAATTAGAGATAATTGATTGAGTCATACATCAATCAACCAAATAAAAAACTCATTATCAAATAAATATTTACATTTTTTAATTAGTTTTAAGGTAACTGTAAATACATATTGAGTAGGGGGGCATTTGTCCCGGGGGGGGGGGGGGGGGGGGGCATTTGTCCACCCTTGCAAAAATATCAGGGGGGCTAATGTCCACCTTGTAAAAAGTTCAGGGGGGCATTTGTCCACCCTTGCAAAAACGTGAGGGGGCATTCGTCCACCTATACAAAAATGAGCAAGGGGGCAGATGTCCGGGGGGTGGGGGGGGGGGGGGGGCATTTGTCCTAGATTCCTCCCAAAAATCAAGAAAGATCACGTGACAGCGATGTCCATTTAATACCGTCGGATCCCCGTCATATCTGTAATTTAGATAATTGCTAACATGCGTAATAAATGCCATGTTAAGCATGTTCAGCAGATGTCAATTATAAAATCAAATTCACGCTAGATGTGAAACAAGAAATAAAGAACATGCAACAATATTAAATTGAAATACATATATACAGTTAATAGACAACAGAGTAATATATTCTTTGCGACATTCTCAAGTTATAAAATGCGTGAGTCTCAAGATCTAAAATATTATATAAACTATTTTACTTTCACTTGTTCACATGCAGATTTGTTTCAACTTTACATTTCATTTAACGACTCAATACTTCAAAATCATCAAAATAGATTACATTAAAACAAACATGAATGTTACACTCTAACATATGTAAACGTCTATAAAAGATAAGCAACATATTAAATGATTTTATTAATTTTATTATATCCAACTTGGACCGTCTGCCAGGGGCCCAGGCGGATAGGTGGGGTGGATTTTTTCATACTTTTGCACATAAATTGGTAAAATAGTCACCCTTACCAAAAATATAGGCTTCTGGCGACTATTTGCTGCAACTCTGCGACAAACATTGCTGCAAAGCTGCGGCAGACAAGTTTGCGGCGATGTTGCGGTACACTTTTACCATGCAAATGAGGTCTGCGGCAAAGTTGCAGCGAACAAATATGCAAATGAGGTGCTGGTGATGTTCTGGCGATGTTCACCGCAACTTTGCAGCAAACTTCATTTGCATAACGCTTTTATCTGTAATCTTCTGGCGATGTTTTGGCGATGTTTGCTGCAACTTTGCCGCAAACCTCATTTACATAGTAAATGTGTGCGGCAACTTTGCAGCAAACTTCATTTGCATAAAATGTTTCACTGCAATGTTCTGGCAATGCTTGCGGCGATGTTCGCTGCAAAGTTGCGGCGATGTTCGCCAACACGTCGCGGCAAATTTTTTCAAAATAAATAATGGACTGAAATTATGAAATGGAACAATGGTGAGCCGTTTTAAAAAAATATATATTTAGCTCAAAAACATGATTTTTTTCACTATTTAACATGGACTGCAGCAAATTTAAATAAATGGGAACGATTTAAATAAATCGACACTAAATAAATACTCTCGATTTAAAGTATATCCTTACGATTTAGATTATTATATCTCGATCACAATTTAAATATATGATTTTATCCATATGATTTAACTAGTAAATGGTTTTGATTTAATTATTCGTTTGTGATCTAAATAAATCGATCTTCGTTATAAAATAAATTAATTAAATTCACTATAATTAAATAAATCGACACAATTTAAATAAATGAACACCATTTAAACAAATCCTCTATGAGCATAAATACAAATATTTTAATTATGCGCGGCGGGGACTAAATTGTTTTAAGTAAATGTTGCACATTTAGCTTAAAAATCATTAGAATATATGTAAATATTAAGCATATAAATTATATATGCTTAATATTTACATATATTATAATGATTCAAATCGTATGGATATATTTTAATCGTGAAGATGTATTTTAAATCTTAAGGATATACATTAAATCAAGAGGATTTATTTAAATAGTGTCAATTTATTTAAATCATGTCGATTTATTTAAATATGGTGCAGTCCATTATGTTAAATGGTGAAAAAAACAACATCTTTTTGAGCTAAATAGTTTTGTTACACACAGCACCCTACAGAGAACAAGTTGGAATATGTTGTCACTACATGTATTCATTTTGAACAAAAAAACTAAATATGATCTTATCATTAAATGGGGTGTTGGGGTGAATATTATACAAAATTCATACTGTAGATTAAACTTCTAATCACTAACTTACAAAGTTGACACAGCAATACAATAAAACATCCTATCCTGACTTGTGAAAAAAGCAAATCCTCATGAAAATGGAAGTAATGTGGTAAGAGAGTAAGAGACAACACTTGACATTTCCATGTACATGAGGATTTGCTTTTTACAAATGATGTTGAGTGCTGTCATTTCTGCATTACTCTCATTTTCACGGGGATGTCGAGCGCTGTCATTTCTGCATTACTTTCATTTTCATGGCGATGTCGAGCGCTGTAATTTCTGCATTACTTCCATTTTCATGGAGATGTCGATCACTGTCATTTCTGCATTCCTCTCATTTTTATGGAGATGTCGAGCGCTGTCATTTCTGCATTACTCTCATTTTCACGGGGATGTCGAGCGCTGTCATTTCTGCATTACTCTCATTTTCATGGAGATGTCGAGCGCTGTCATTTCTGCATTACTCCCATTTTCATGGAGATGTCGACCGCTGTCATTTCTGCATTACTCCCATTATTATGGAGATGTCGAGCGCTGTTATTCCTGCTTTACTCCCATTTTCATGGAGATGTCGAGCGCTGTCATTTCTGCATTACTCCCATTTTCATGGAGATGTCGAGCCCTGTCATTTCTGCATTACTCCCATTATCATGGATATGTCGAGCGCTGTCATTCCTGCATTACTCCCATTTTCATGGAGATTTCGAGCGCAGTCATTTCTGCATTACTCCCATTTTCATGGAGATGTCGAGCGTAGCCATTTCTGCATTACTCTCAATTTCATGGAGATGTCGAGCGCTGCCATTTCCGCATTACTCTCGTTTTCACGGAGATGCCGAGCGCTGTCATTTCTGCATCACTCCCATTTTTATGGAGATGTCGAGCGCTGTCATTACGCACTACTCTCACTTTTACAGAGATGTCGAGCGATGTTATTCCTGCATTACAGTAATTTCATAGAGATGTCGAGCTCTGTCATTTCTACATTACTCTCATTTGTACGGAAATGTCGAGCGCTGTCATTTCTGCATTACTCCCATTTTCATGGAGATGTCGTGCGCAGTCATTTCTGCATTACTCCTATTTTTATGGAGATGTCGAGCACTGTCCTATCTGCATTGCTCTCATTTTCATGGAGATGTTGAGGCTGTCATTTCTGCATTACTCCCATTTTCATGGAGATGTCGAGCGCAGTCATTTCTGCATTACGCCTATTTTTATGGAGATGTCGAGCACTGTAATATCTGCATTGCTCTCATTTTCATGGAGATGTCGAGCACAGTCATTTCTGCATTACTCCTATTTTTATGGAGATGTCGAGCACTGTAATATCTGTATTACTCTCACTGTTATGGAGATGTCGAGTGGTCATTTTCATGGAGATGTCGAGCGCTGTCATTTCTGCATCACTCCCATTTTTATGGAGATGTCAAGCGCTGTCATTGCGCATTACTCTCACTTTTACAGAGATGTCGAGTGCTGTTATTCCTGCATTACTCTCATTTTCATAGAGATGTCGAGCGCTGTCATTTTTGCATTACTCCCATTTTCATGGAAATGTCGAACATCATCCTAACTGTAGCAGTCAAAAAGGCACTTGGTGCCTGGATATCTTAATTAGAATCAGCACCAGACCCTTAGGACAGACCCACAGACATAAATATAAACATTTACCAATGGCGGTCAGGTTATGGGTCTGATGATGGTATGGGGCTGATTCCGAAAGTTCCAGTAGACGATTACCTAACCAGATGAAAAATGCAAAACTTGCTTTTTTCCGACATATAAAAATAGAAATAAAACAGTTATATACTTACAATATTCCGGTGTGAAACATCCTCTTCAGAATATTCACTCAAATAAACTCATTCAAATTCAATGTTTTAAATTGTTACAATTTCATTGAAAAATAGTACAGATAACACACCATTGCCTATATAGACACATAATAACTGGTTATTTATGCAAAAATACCACAGTTTCTTGAACACATGTGTTTCTAATAGAATAATCTCTGCAGGATACTGCATGATACTGCATCAGATCAAAGGAAATTGCATACTACCTGGTAATAATAATTAACTGACCCACTCAGCAAGATTATCCAGCTTTTTCCCCCAATCTATCACAAATTATGTTTCTGCATGACTGTACACTTATATTATTATTAAGCACTAATTATCTTTGTCATTTTTTTACTTTTAAATATGTGTTATTTAAAGTATGTGTGTTTAATTTCAAAGTAGATTTCATATTTGTTAAATTTGTAGAAAGTTCCTATATACTGGCT
Organism: Cyrtodaria siliqua; assembly: GCA_037043455.1. Taxonomy (NCBI): domain Eukaryota; kingdom Metazoa; phylum Mollusca; class Bivalvia; order Adapedonta; family Hiatellidae; genus Cyrtodaria; species Cyrtodaria siliqua. The sequence continues at coordinate 45,279 of JAWPHD010013510.1, read as the reverse complement.
TTTTCTGAAAAAATAATTGAATTGAATTGAATGTTGTTTAACGGCTCATTAACACAGTATAGGTTATTTAGAGCTGCCCCAGAGAGAGAGGACTGCCCCAGAGAGAGGGGAAGGATACATAGGAATCCGGGAACCGTGCCCTACTCTTATATCGAATAGATTCCTAATTGGTTCTTTAACGTGCTCGGAGGATAGACCGATACACGGGACCGTCCGGTTAACGTCCCCATCCGGCGGACGAGGCCAAAGGAAAGTGTCTTGCCCAAGAACACACCGACGAAACTCAGTGGCACCACGGAGGATTGCACCCGGGGCCTCCGGTTACAAATCCGCCGCATTACCACCTGAAAAAATAAGGTTCCACTAAAAGTTTTATACTTAGCAAAATAACTTGTTCAAGTGGTCCTTTGACATAAAATCCACATTTTACTTGAGTACATTTTACTTGAGTAATAAGTAACATAGAAGAAATAACGAAAATCTGTATAAAGTTTAAGATTTGTGATGAAGTTTTGGCTAACGGAGATAAAGCAGATCAGAATGGAAAAGTTTGTCGTAATCTTATGGCGAATAAAGAAACGGCAAATCTGAATAGAAAAGTTTGTGGCGATGTTACGGCGTGCAATCAAAAAGTCAATCGGAATGGTAAAGTTGTCGCAATGTTGTGGCGAACAAAAAAACTGCAAGTAAGTTTGTGGTGATGTTATGGCGAACGTTCCAAATAAATAAATGTTTCTGGCGAATGTATATAATTTTAGCGAGTTTGTTCTGCGAACTTGCAGCAACCGTGCAGCAAACCTTCTCATTTGGTAAGGGAATCTAATAAAGAGACACACAGCATGTCAAATGATTTATTATTTAAAACTCGGACGTCTTCCCTGGGGTTCGGGTTGGAGGGTTGGGTGGTGGGTGGAGGGTTAAAGGGTTTCAATTTATATAAAAATTATTTCTAAAATGAACATTTTGATGAAGGGATTACATTGTATATACTGTGGTGCTGTGTGTGTGGGGGAAGGTGGGGGTGGGCGGGGGGAAATGACCTGTGTGAATAAAACGTGGGAATTCGTTCTAGTTCCTGTTATAATTGGTAAGGCATAATGTAAGCGAAATCTTATAATGGATGTAACATTAAGTGTGTATTTATTTCCTGCTTCACAGTTCTGTCTCTCAGTTCGTTCAAACTTTCACTGCAATCTTGAAGGGTTCGTCAAGCCTTATAATTATTGTCTCGATTTATATATCAAGTATCATTTTGACGTTATACCTGCTTTCATATACTTAAATACAAGTTGAGTGTTCATTTTATCGTCTTATTCTACCATATGTTTAAATGTATCATTGGTGAAATATTATCAACAATTAAGAACATGCAAAAACAATTTGCTTTCTATTATACTTATAATTAATATTAATGATTGAAAAAATGGTTATGCAGAAAAACTAACGGGACGGCGTGAGTTTTAAAAAAAATCAAGATTACCATATGTCCCTTTAAACAATAAATAAGAAAATGAAAATAAGTTTTAAGACATTTTCCAGTATATTCCATTTAATTGTTTCAGAAACAACTCTGTTCTCAAAATTTTCGTCATATATGACCTTCTTCGTGAGACGATTTGTGTTCACAGATTACAGTGTGATTTACTATTTACATAGCAAAAATAACACAAGAAATGAATAAAAAAGAGTCAGTCAAAATGATTGCATAGCAGAAAAAAAATTTAACACCTATGTCATTTTTTTCCATTTCTTTGCCCATAATTTGGTATCGTCAATGACAGGAAGATAAGCAATAAAACAATGTATCAAATGCGAACACTTCTCTAGCTCCTGTTGAAAATGAGCGTTCCGGACATTCTACTAGAAATGAAAAACCGTTATAACTTTTATTTGCGTGTTGATATTTGCATAATTATTACTAAATGTCGGTTTTTAAAAAACCCTTTTTTGTATTTTAAATAAAATTGTTGTACGTTTTTAATAAGAATTATTTTATTTGAGGAGAATTTTAACAAATGTTTTCTCTAATTTCGGACATTTTACTAGAAATCGAATTTCGCTCATAACATTTTTGCATATTTTTTATTTTACAAAGATGAGCGTAAAATACAAGAAAACCCATTTTTTAAAATATGCATACTTTTCAATTTGATTAGAAAACTAATTATTAAGATGGATTAAAAACTCAGCCATGGTTCATTATATTTCCTTTTTCGGCAATCTCTACACAATTTTCCAATTATTCAACTTCCACGTTTTTTTTTTTTGCGTACAGTACCCGTAATATGTTAAATGACGTCGTGTACGTCTGTGTACACGTCAACGTCACAAAACAATAACATGATTTGGCGCCGTTTTCACCCACTGATAAACAGGTTAACCTTATTGTACACATGTTTAAAATGAAGAATAACAGCAACATTAGTCTGTATTTATTTAATAAAATAAAAAATAACAGAACAATTGGTTTGAAATATTTCCCGATTTGGAGGATTTCACGACTCGATTTTTCCCAATTCTGTGGATTTCACGACGTGATTTTTTCCAATCTGATCGCACCAGGACCCATTCCCAGGACAGTGAAAGAAACCACTCACAAAGTTAGTGTATTAATACCTTTAATGGGTCGTAAAAAAATTCAAATCTTTATTCACTTAGGTTCATACATATGAACAGCATAAGCAACTGTTACCAAATACATTTATATCAATGGCGACAGATCATCAAATATAATTCTAAACACGTATACATCAGGAAACGACTATATACAAACTACCTAACAGTGCGGTTTATGGATTTCTAACCAAAATATGAGTATACTAAATAATATACTAGATGTTACAGTATTATTAATAATAATAATAATAATAATAATAATAATTATAATAATAATATAATATAATAATAACAATACTAATTGTTTTGTAAACACCGTTTCAAATAATTTTATAGCATGTTTATGTCTTTATACAAAAATATTTTTTTTAAAGTTAACAGGTTTTTAAACTAATTTCGTATTTCTGCAGCCCTACCGAAAAGAAATGTAGAGCGCATTTTGTCAGTGTTATACATGTTTTGACCAAAGACGCACCGTTCTACCGAAACGAAATGTAGCACTGTGTTTGGTCATCTTTATTTAAATGTCTTAAGGAAGTTATTATAATCTTACATTCTTTATTATTTTATCCATTTTATTGTTCCGCATACTTTTCAACTGATAATAATGATGTGAATTTCAGAATATTAGGGCGATTATAATAGAATTAATTTATATATTTCTTCCTCATTTCACTAAATTCAGGACAAATTAAAAGATAATGAAATTCATCACCTATATCATTGCAATTTACACATTTTCTTTCGTTTACGGGTACCCCTCTCCACCTCCCTACTTCAATAGGCAAGCGATGATTTCTAGTTATAAAAGCCATAAATCGTTTGCATAAAACGTCAGGCAATAGTTTTATATAGTTACTTTGTCTAAAATCTGTTTTTAACAGTTTATACATATAAGTGTCTGATGTTCTATCAATTTCGGCCCTCCATTTTTGAATAAAAATATCTTTTAACCTTTGGTAAGAAGACTTAATCATCCACTTTGAATTTGCAAACATCTGGCTATCCCAGATTCCCGAATAACCAGAAGAACATAGAATATCTTTCAAATTGTCCATCCATGCTGATTTTACTTTTCTAGATATATACAAATCGTGTAATAGCGAATACACAATGGATGATAGCTTATAACTCTCATTTCTATTAATATTTTCTACCAATAAGCAATAATTTTGCTTTTTATGTCTATAGATAAAGGACGAATTCCAGTCTCTCCATATACCATATAAGAAGGAGTTGATTTCTTAAGATTAAAAATTAATTTTAAAAATTTAAGCTGCACTCGTTCTATTACGTCAATATTACCAACACCCCAACTTTCGCTACCGTATAGTAATATTGGTTTCACGGTTTTGTCAAAAGATCAATTTGTGTTTCAAAAGGAAGCGATAGTAATTAAATTTTTCGTAATAAAGAAAACAGAGCTTTGTTTGATTGTTCTGCTATGTACTTTTTGGTCTTACTGAATGCCCCACTTTTTGAAAAATATATTCCTAGATACTTATATTCTCGGACAATATCTATTTTATCATTTCCAATTTTGAAATTTACATGGGTTTCCTTTGCTAAAAACTATAATTTTAGTCTTGCTTACATTTACTGAAAGGTTTCATGTATCACAATATTCTCTAAAACAATCAAGTGCCATTTGCAAATCTAAATGTCACTAAAAATAACAGTATCATCAGCATAAAGTAAAAGAAATAACTTAAGATAAATATGTACATTGTTAATTGTTGTTTCCTTAATAATACCAGCAACGTCATTCCTACTTAAATATTCTTCTAAATCATTGAGAAAAACAGTAAATAGAAACGGTGACAAATTCTCGCCCTGACGTACGCCATTTAAACAGTTGAAAAATGGTGAACAACCTTCCTCTGTAACAACTTTGGACTTTATACTATCATACATATTATGAATAATATTAAAACACTTCCCATTTATATTTTCAATTTTCATTTTTTTCCAAAGTCCAAATCTCCAAACGGAGTCAAAGGCTTGCTTAAAATCTATAAAGCAACAATAAAATTTCTTTTTATCTGACTGGACAATATCTATGATACTTTTAAGTTCAAACAGATTATCAATGGTATAATGATGTTTCCTAAATCCAGCTTGGGTAAATTTTATCATGTTATACTTTTCTGCATATGTTTTTAGTCTATTATTAAGTATACATGTGAACAATTTCCTAAAACAACTTAACAATGATATTGGTCTATAATTTTCTGGTAGTTTTGGGTCACCTTTATTTTTGAATATTGGTTTAATTAGTCCAATTGTCCAGCTTTTTGGTATAATTCCTTCGTTAAAAACAATGTTGAATAATTTTGTATATATAGGCAGCATTACATTGACCGAATATTTAATTTGTTCATTAACAATATTATCAATACCTGGCGATTTGTTATAGCTTAAACTTTTAACAGCAGATACTATTTCTACTTCAGATATTGGTTGGTTGATTTCATCATTAAGAGAATCAATAATACTTTCATTATTAAAATTCATATCGTCTTCTGAACTATTTTCGGAAGGATTTTCATTTACATGCTTAAAATGTCTATATAATTCGCTTAATGGAGCACATGTTTTTGGACAGATTTTAGTGGAATTTATTATCTTCCAGTACTGTTTAGGATTTGCATTTCATAGCGATTTTAGTTTTATAACCTTTTCATTGTTAAATTGTTTTAATGAGACATTTAATGTCTTTTTATATTGCTTACTGACATCTTTTAACAATTGTTTATAAAACGGGTTTTGTATTTGTTGTAAGCTTTTCTTGTTTTGTGATATACGTTTCTCATACTTCTGCATGATTGACTGAACCATGATTTTTTATATTTGTTTATCTTGTTATGTTTTTTCGTGTACGTAGTGCCAAACGATTGTTTTGAACAGTCCTTAACAATATCATTTATGTTTTCTTGGTTAAAATTGGTTTCGTCAATCATTCATCGAGTGTGTTTTCTATCAGTGAAACTTTAGCCAGATCCAAATGTTCCATGAATAAGTCTGACTTTTCCGATTCCCAAAGTTTAGTATTTGAGGTTTTATCATACTCATTTTTATCAGTCCACCGCCATATGCATGCCATCTTCGGGATGGTTAAAATGTTGTGCTGTTGATTTTATGAATATTGAGTTCTGCTCAACCCGGGGCTAGAGGACGTGAGCGGTAGCTAGAATATTTCACTACCACTCATGAACAGTCTCAATCAAACCGAGACTGCAATATTTCGTATGTGTCGTGCTCGACCGTTTCCAAAGGTCCATTATCATACTCTTTTTTTCATAAGGAGAGAAAACAGTTTTTAACGATAAGGATATCGGACAATGTACATCGGAGTACAGACTACAGAAGTCATCAACGTTTAAATTTAAAATGTCTTTAAATAAATAAGATGTAGATACAAAATAGTCCATGGTGCTAGCATTTTTACATGTAAGTTTAGTGTCTAACAAATAAGACCCTATTCTTCCATTTAAGATAAATAAATTGTTATTTTTACACAGATCTATAAACTGGTATCCATAGTTGTTTACACAGGTATCTTGAGATTTTCGTTGCAGAGGTACATTATACAAATTAAAATTGTTAAATACTTCGGCATCTGCCCTTTCAATTTCTTGTAAATCGTACATTTCAGAAATATAGTTATCAATGCAAGTTAAGTCAACAATGTTTTTACATCTTGAATTAAAATCTCCAAACAAAATAATGTTTAACAGGAAAAGAAATATAAAAAGATCGGACAGGGAAAGTAGCATTCAAGGAGGACAGTAAACCACAAAACACAGAAACAAACACGCAAACAGACAAACAAAAAGGCAAAAACAATAACAAATGCAAACGACATCACAAACAAAAAGGGTTGACAATAGGGCTACCGCCTTGGAACGGTCAGTGGCAAAGTAGGCCACTGGGGGTTTAAACCGGTTCTAGGGTGCACCAAACCTCACACTTACCCTACTATCATCCCATTAAAACAGGAAAGTGTAAATAAAGAAATCCCCGCCATGATCTAGATCTCTAACCAACAAGGCAGCATCAATAGGCAATATAAGTAAAACACAAATATGCTCGTGTAAATATAATACAAAAAAACAATAGCCTAGAAAGCCACAATGAAGGTACTCAATGACTTTGCAGAAGCCAGAGCAGTAAGAGAATAAACCATTAAGGGCACGACAATGAAATGCTCAACTAGGCTTGGTACTGACCATCCCAGCCAGGATTCGTTGAAATCCGACCATTGTATTACCAGAGTTAATTCGGACAAAGTTTGTCCAAAAATTATTCAACCAGAACATGGCAATGACAGGCGCCACAACGCTCAATGGCCAAAATTCTTTGAAATCCGGCAATGAGTTCATAAAGACTAATGACAATTTCAGACTGCACACCATTCGCGTTTAAGAACTTATATCCCAAGTAAACTACAACAAAACTTCAAGCGAATAATTAATCGCCAAATGAGTGTCACATTTACGGCACTTTCAAATACATTTACATGAAGAAAGATGTAATAAACAGAATTTATATGATATCACAACAATGCACATATGACCTGACCGTGTGTAAACATTTGAATGACATCACTGCGCATAATGCTTTTTGTCGTGCCGTTCTGGCAATGCATAGTATGTACATTTAAACCAAAGTATTTAATAATGGTTTTCGGAATAAACTTTTCTGCATGACATGTTTAAGAAATGATTATTCTTCACTTTGGGTATGTTGTACATTTATAACAATCAGTGTATTAGTTACGCCGCAGGACGATGCATATCAGAAGTGGACTCACTGTTGACGACGTGTATTTTGCACACTAGCTAACAGGTTGATTCTGCATGCAGAACCACATTTAAACAACCGCGTTACGCCATAGCGTTACATTGAATAGAAACCAGAAACCAGACAAAATTGTCCTTCCACATCTAGGATCCAAGTCATTTCTCTATGTAAAAGGTTTCCAACTTGTCGGCCATTTGCACTGTATGGAGGCCACGTTTGGTAGATATATTGTTTCTCAAAATAACAATATTCTATTCCATTCTAATAACAGCAACATGAAGTTATGAAAACTTGAAAATACACAATTTTGTATCTCACTTCGTCCCATAGACACACAAGCTACACTTTAAAACACAGTAAAATGAGAAGGTTTTGCATATTACTTTCAATAAACGTGTTTACTACGAAGACTCACTTTGTTGAATCGCTGAAACGAAATCTAAAATGAAACAGAAAATATGGCGGGGAAAGGACACTCTCCACGGTTTTTAGTTGTTAATTTTCTTTATCTACCAAATACAAAACAAAACAAAACGAAAACAGAATCGTCACTGTATTGTTTGTAAACACACTGCCTTCCCATATAAAAACCAGGCATTTTTAACCATGCAGACTGAATAACAAATAAAGTTTGTCAACAACGCAGTAAACTAGGTCACGGCTCACGATAGATGCAGACAGAAACAATAACAATCCATTCATCAACTGCAAATACCTGCTAGCCTATAATCATTTTCACATATACAACACAAGACAATGTAAATTTATGCACATTAAAACACATTTTCTACTTACGATTACTTTCATATGCCAAACTCCAAAATGTCAACGTCTCTCTCTCTATGAACATGTGAAATAAAATGGCGCCGCATCAGCACAAACAAAAAACAAAAGCTATGACGTCACGCTCTTCATGAAACACCTCACGATTATTAACGTTTTGAGCAGTGATCTCTAAATTACCTTTACGTACATTATAACAAACTCATATACTTATACAAAACTTCCTTGGAATTTTATAAGAACAAAACATATTTCATATTGATTCCAAAACGTATACAGAAAATGGAATTCACAATTAACTATGTCTATACACGAGGGGTACAGCAAATTTACGCTTCAGTGGAATCGCCAATGCGGTCAAACATAATCACAGTATTAGAGAGTTCTAATGATTTTCATACACAGTAATAGTTACATATTCACGAGTAATAACGCTCTATGAAAAATAGTGGAATGTTTGCAGGATACTATGTTTAAACAACCTTTGTTTCAGTCAATTTTCCATTACACAAAACCAATTACAGACAGTCCAGTGTTGTCAACAAACTAATCCTTTCTAAATGTGCATTCACCTGTGACTGTATAATGGACAGTGTGTACCTGTGTTGGTATATTCATAATAAAGGAATACTGAGGACTATAAAATGTGATATGGATTTATTTTACTATATCTTATCACTACTACCTGGATTGGTATGTAAATATTTTATTGTCCAAGTCTTGTGTAAAAATACTCAGATATGTGTTACTTCCAGGATTTGGCAAAATCGCTATATAATTCAATGTTATTTCCAAAGAATATACCTTCAACACAATAAACAACTACCCTATTTCAACTATTTAGTAGACGATCTTTTACGCCGTCACTAATTCAAATAATCTTAGTTCTACCTTCTAAGCCTATAGTATCTAATCTCCTACACTTCCCAAAACAATTGATTTAAACCTAACAATTAACTAAGTAACCTATTAACTCTCATTGGACCTAACACAAAAAAATAAATAATAAAAAAAAGTAAAGTTAAATTTCAAATAATTTTAATCAAAAAATAATAATTTCAAAACAAAAAAGATAAATAATTAAAGTACAATTTCAAAAATAATTTTAATAAAAAGAAAATTCAAAGTATATCTCTATAACGTAAACTTTGCTATTAAATTTACAGAGTGTAAAAACACATTTTTCACTCACACAAATATACTCAGCAAAAATAGAAACGTCCCTCTTTTAAGCTGTGATTTGCATACGGTTGACTTTGTTACACTTTGTACACCATTCTACAATTTATACTTATCACTCAGTCATTCTCATCGATATTAATAATCATCAAAAACCAATGTTTGTCTGTTGCTGCTAAAACAATAATAATAATATTAATAATAATGTTTTATTCAAATTGCGAAATCACTATATTTTTATTATAAAGGGAGGTAATCTGAAAATAATCGTTCTTGAAAGCTGTATGGCGCAAAAATGAGTGAAAAGATCAGCGTATTTTCTCTGTTTTTTTGGTGATGGTTATTTCAATATAACAAAACTGAGTTAACTCAAAGTTTTAACCACAAGACCCGGAAATGCTGTTTAAACCAAATCAAGGGGAATACGTTTACCTGCAAGTTTGATTCAAAGAAAATTGTTTTCATGACAGTGCTAGCCTTTAACAAAGGTATTGGCATATAAGATTAAATACAATATAATTGCATTGTGTCTAAATCTATGGGTAAAGTTGGGGACGTTTCTATTTTTGCTCAATATTCTTGACTCACTCAGTAACTCAATATTATCACTATGTGGATACACCACATTAATGTATAGTATGTCCAGGTAATTAGTGTCAGGTGAGATGTAGTTCAGTTCCTCCATTGTATATGTGTTCCGAATCACTGCTCTGCACTCTACTTACTGGTCACTCACTGCTACAAGTACATGGTCACTGTACATAGCTACACTAAAGTAACACACTGTTGGTCACTTTACTTTCCTCAAATGGGAATTAATAAAATAGTACCTTCTCATCACATGAAACATTCGGCTCCTCCGGCTACAACAATCTGGTCTTCACTAGAGGTATAGGGTTCTTCAATTTGCTGGGCGCCATTATGTAATAGGGGCTTGATAGGGACCCGTAGTTACATACAAAACACTGTTTCCATATTAAATCAATCGATAACCACTGAAATATATTAAAATTACAATAAGTATATGCATTCAACAATACATCATATTACTTTCTCACTTAACATCTAATAACTAGTAGTGTATATTACTTTTTGAATTACTTTACAAGTGTCCAACTTGAATTATACATATAAGAAAACTCCATTTTAACATTCTAGATATTTTCCCTTTAACTATTTTCTTCCAACTGCCCAGCAGGTAGTTTCATGATTTAGGCGGTGAAATATACAACCAATACAATTGACGTATTATGAACTGGCCATTGTAATTGTCCAGTCAAAAGAATGCTACACCTCAATACACATATATACTTCCCATAATACAGTTAAAGGTATTCTCCCTTCCATAAGGTTGAAGGTACACTTTCTACAATATAGTTAAAGGTACACTACCTATACTATACGTAAAGGTACTTTAACTATAACAAATAATATAAAACAATCACATCTTTAGTGAAAACTGACTGCCACAATAAGTATTGAAATAGCGCATACACATACAAAAGAAGACTAAATTAAATGTTATAAAAAGCGTAAAACCGCTCATTTCTAGAATCCTTTGGACTGCTTGTGTCGTTTGTGCAATATATGTCTTTATCAAAAAAATGTAATAATATTGATGTTGCAGTTACCGCGAGAAAGGCTTATATGTCGCAGATTTGTTCTTATTTTGCTATGAAAGGGATTTCATGTTGAGTCTTTCACCAGATACCCAGGCAGATGTTATTGAAGCATTTAATGACACCTCTCGGTATCTGGATGACATATTGAACATTGACAACCCTTTCTTTCCAACTATGGTTAATTATATTTATCCTAAAAAACTTCAGCTTAACAAAGCTAATATATCTTATAATAATGCTTCCTTTCTTGATTTAGATCTCTCGATTGAAAATGGTAAAATAATTAGCAAAATCTATGACAAGAGAGATGATTTTAATTTTGACATTGTTAATTAACCCCACTTGGATGGGGATGTTCCCCGAGCAACTTCTTATGGGGTGTATGTGTCTCAACTTATTCGTTTTTCTAGAGCTTGTACTCGAGTTGAGGACTTTAATATTCGTAATCTTTGTATAACTAAAAAGTAACTCAATCAGGGTTACCGTTACCATAAACTTCGTAAAACCTTTGCAAAATTTTATTATCGCAACCCTGATCTTCTTTCCAAATATAAATGTAATTTAAGGACTCTTCTGCGACAAGGACTATCACAACCTGACTTCTATGGTGATGTGATTTATAAACTTCGTAAGATTCTTGGTCATGATCACTTTCATACAATCTTTGTTAAACTTGTTAAAAAGTTTATCAAAAGAGGTTATGACCCTATCATTTTGCAACGTACTGCATGCTTGGTGGTGGACCCTTTAACAGTTCGCCACTATGCTTTCCTCTTTAATTGTACGATGACCGGACAGGCTGTGGACCCTATGATGACGCCTACCTAAAGACCATTGGGACGGTGGCGTTTGATGTTTGTCCATGATCTTTCTTGTCGTGCCCTTAATGGTTTATTCTCTTACTGCTTTGGCTCCTGCAAAGTCATTGAGTACCTTCATTGTGGCTTTCTAGGCTATTGTTTTTTTGTATTATATTTACACGAGCATATTTGTGTTTTACTTATATTGCCTATTGATGCTGCCTTATCGGTTAGAGATTAGATCATGGCGGGGATTTATTTATTTACACTGTCCTGTTTTAATGGGATGACAGTAGGGTAAGTGTGAGGTTTGCTGCACCCTAGAACCGGTTGAAACCCCCCCAGTGGCCTACTTTGCCACTGACCGTTCCAAGGCGGTAGCCCTATTGCCAACCCTTTTGTGTTTGTGATGTCGTTTGCATTTCTTATTGCTTTTGCCTTCTTGTTTGCGTGTTTGTTTTTGTGTTTTGTGGTTGACTGTCCTCCTTGAATGCTACTTTCCCTGTCCGATCTTTTTATATTTCTTTATATAATTTAAATCATCGTAGACATGTTGTAAATTAGTAATTCTTATAAGTTTACACATATAATGTAAACATTATTAATTAAACTAAATGAATAACAAATGTGCCATTTGTGGGTGCACTAAATTGACTTACAATTTGAAGCAAAATTGAGATTTTAAACAAATTTCAATGCTAAACAAAGCTTTGTTGCTAATTATATAGCCAAATGAATTATAAATTAATTACATTTTTTAAAAATACTCCAGTAACTATTCACACAAGCATGGTATGCAAAAATAAATATCAAACAATGATAACCTCGATTTTTTTTATATAAGCTACCTGTTCCAGATTTCTATCATGGAAAAAATAATCTACATACATTGTTCTTTAAAAAGTGATCGTAGAATGTATCCGTTTAATTGGTAACAATATCCAAATTGTTGGGTCCTAGCTCAAGGCCTAAGAACAGTAATTATCGTAAAGTCAAAACATATGAAGACATGTAACTGGAATGTATATTGTTTGAACATTACTTACATATTAATGTATTCCTTTACATTTGATCTGTTCTGATCAACCCGAGCAATGTCACATGTGTTGCATTATTCTTACTTCCACTTCTACTTTTTAATTATTTTTCATTTTGTATTTTCTTATTATCATAACATGTTCTACTTCATATCATGTTGTAGTCAATCCAGCTTATTTTATACGTGTTAATAGCAATTGCCATTCATTATATTTGTTAAAACTGCATTTTAGGGAAGGGCCGTAACAAATGTGGGTAGCACTAGTGGCACGAACCGATTGCATTGCACCTGTACATATATGGCAATACAATATGTTTAAATCAAATAAATGTATTCCTTTCAAAAATATACCGTTTCTGTTTTCAGTTGGTTGTCAGAATGGTGATTGGCAATGTACCAATGGAGATTGTATCCGCATGGAGAGAAAGTGTGACAACGCTCCCGATTGTGCGGACCAATCAGACGAAAATGGATGCGGTAAGTACCACTATCAAACCGTTTGGAACACTGGTCACATTGGATATTTTGGTAGTGTAGGTAGTGTATCGACGGCTGCTTAACTGGAGGTGAGTAGTAGTTTTACGAATGAGCGATAGCAAGTGAGTGAAGAGCTTGGTAGATCTGAACTTTTGTAAACTTCTGAACTATCCACGAAAATACTGTATTGTAATGTTTTATTACTACTATTTATTATTTATTTATTTTCTAAATGGCTACTTTACAGCACGTAATAGTCTACCCTCTGCGATAATCGATATGATATCCGTAGTGATATCAACGGTCACTTAAACAATGACACGTGCTCGGTTATATACAATAACTTGTTTATTTATTGTTTGGGGGCGCTTGTTTCAGCCAAGTGGTGGTTTGGACATTTTAGACAAATAGTATCAAAGGAAATTTAAAAAGATCGGACAGGGAAAGTAGAATTCAAGGAGGACAGTCAACCACAAAACACAGAAACAAACACGCAAACAGACAAACAAGAAGGAAAAAGCAATAATAAATGCAAACGACATCACAAACACAAACAGGTTGACAATAGGCTACCGCCTTGGAACGGTCAGTGACAAAGTAGGCCACTGGGGGTTTAAACCGGTTCTAGGGTGCACCAAACCTCACACGTACCCTACTGTCATCCCATTAAGTCGAACATGAACTGCAGCTTTCACAGAATACAGTAAGGTACCGACCATTTTGATATCTGGGGGTGGTGTGGGGGGATATCCTGGCTCTGACTTAAAGGAAAAAAAATAAACAGTACCTCAGATTGATGAGGGGATATCCTGGCTCTGACTTGAAGGAAAAACAACAACATTCCCTCAAATTTGTGAGGGGTTGGGGTGGGATATCCTGGCTTTGACTTGAAGGTAAAAAAACAAACATTCCCTCAAATTGTTAAGGGGTATATCCTGGCTCTGACTTGGAGGAAAAAAATAAAAAGTCCCTCGAATTGTTGAGGGGGTTGGGGGGGGGGGGGGGGGGGGGGGGGGTGGGCTCAGCAGTTTATAGAAATCTCCAGTTGAAATGACAGTGATAGTATTCATGGTTGTAATAAATGTGATGTACATAATAGATCATGGTAGTAATAAATATGTTATTCATTAGTCATGGTAGTTATAAATGTGATAAATGTGGTATAAGCTGCAAATGGTGGTAGTAAATGTGTTGTATAACGTTTCATAAAGTGTTCATGGTAGTAACTTGGTATTACATAGACTTACACAGGGAAAACTTAAAACATTTTAATTCAACATTTGCGAGGGAATGCTTTTATCATCATTGCAAACATCCTCAGGTGATCGAATCAAGGTCATTTTGGCCCTTATGTTCGGACATGCAGCGTGTTATGGATATTACTGTGTATTTCACATGCTTGCTTTAAATGTATCTACGTTATTAACACTATTAATATATACAGAGGAATCTGCCTGCAACGAGGGTATGAAGTTGTGTCCGTGGCCTGATGGCGCAGGATTATGTGTAAAGGAAGGTGACAGATGTGGTAAGTTAAGCTTTATATGCATCATCATTATAAACGTATAGCATCTATTAGGGCATATAGTCAGATTGTAAGGTAGATTCTGATTGATAGGATTAAATAATCCAAATCATGTCAAATCCCCATAAAACATCAAAATATTTGCTAAAAGTCAAATTATTTACTGCCATTCTATGGGGTGCCCACATTCAGTGAATAATTAGAGACTGTGAGCATCAGATTATCCCCAATTTTCTGGTCATTTATGAGTGTCTCTTAGATAGTTCTGTAACAAAAAAATAGTTTTTTTCATCCATTCGGATATAGAAATAGGGGTTGTGCAATAGAGGTATTTGACCAATAGTAAACAACGCATTCGCAACATCTCAAATTCTTTGTGTTGACTTGATTGGTCAATCGCTTCAAAAATTCCATATGTCCTTAACCCTTGTGAAGAGTACAGCTCTTTTTATCAATTTCTTGTTCTGGATTTTTTTTGAACTACTAATACTGATGTCTATGTGTTTTTTTTTTATTTCAGCCAAATATTGCAACCCTCCAGCACCTGTAACTGATTCCTGGCTAGAGTACAAATATGAGGACAAAACGTATTTCAAGGAAGGCGACATAGTAACATATAGGTGTAATCCCGGAATGCGTATGAGCGGAACCAGCAAGGAAAGAACGTGTAATTCGGATGGTTCCTGGACAAGTGTCCAGTTTGATTGCGAATGTACGTCATCTAGCTCTCTTAAATTGAATAATTTTGCCAAATATCCGACTATACATGTACATGCTAGTGGTGTGCAATTCAACGTGTAACTGGTCTGAACTTTTTTTGAATGGTGTTTTGCGTTATCTTTAGCATATTGTAGGCCATATATGACTGTCGAGTTTCTTTTGCGGTAGTGACAGACCATCACTTTGTTCCTGGGTAGAACCTGTACCTCTATTACTAGTCTAGTATACCTCCCGCCATCCATAAGAATCGACACTCTCTATTACAGCTTGAGCTCCCAGTGGTGGAGGCAGACCGTTAGAACCAGTAATGTATACCTCCCGCCATCCATAAGAATCGACACTCTATTACAGCTTGAGCTCCCAGTGGTGGAGGCAGACCGTTAGAACCAGTACTGTATACCTCCCGCCATCCATAGGAATCGACACTCTCTATTACAGCTTGAGCTCCCATAGGTGGAGGCAGACCGTTAGAACCAGTAATATATACCTCCCGCCATCCATAAGAATCGACACTCTCTATTACAGCTTGAGCTCCCAGTGGTGGAGGCAGACGTTAGAACCAGTACTGTATACCTCCCGTAATCCATAAGAATCGACACTCTCTATTACAGCTTGAGCTCCCAGTGGTGGAGGCAGACCGTTAGAACAAGTTATGTATACCTCCCGCCATCCATAAGAATCGACACTCTCTATTACAGCTTGAGCTCCCAGTGGGAATCGAACCGCAGCGGTGAGAGGCGAGAAGCTTTACGTTGCACAACATTTTGAAATAAGTAGGCTAATTTAAATTGTCAACTGTTTAGGTATCCTGGATGACTGGGCAGAATGTATAACAGAAACATATACTCGTTGTTTTTTGTATTGGTTTATGTAAATCAACATGATACCTTGTGGACATCTGGTCATCATGAGGTTCATGGTGAACCAGTTTTAATGCCATATTGATCAGTTTTGGGTCATATAAATATCTCTATTATTTCTAGGGGTGTGGCGCTCGCAATCGGTTGTTTTGTGTATGCTTAATAAGGACGATCATCTTTTGATATTGTTAATTATCTCCATTTAGATGGAGATGTTCCCCCGAGTAGCTTCTTACGGGGTCTATGTGTCATAACTTATTCGTTTTTCTAGAGCTTGTACTCGAGTTGAGGACTTTAAAATTCGGAATCTTTGTTTAATAAAAAAAAAGCTACTCCATCAGGGCTACCGTTACCATAACCTTCGTAAAACCTTTGCAAAATTGTATCATCGTAACCCTGATCTTCTTTCCAAAAATATAAAAGCAATTTTATAATTCTTCTGCGACAAGGACTTTCACAACCAGACTTCTATGGTGATGTGATTTACAAACTTCGTAAGATGCCTGCTCATGATCACTTTCATACTATTTTTGTTAAAATTGTTAAAATCTATATCAAAAGAGGTTATTACCCTATCATTTTGCAACGTACTGCATACTTTGTGGTGGACCCATTAACAGTTCGCCACTATGCTTTCCTCTTTAATTGTACAATGACCGGACAAGCTGTGGACCCTATGATGACGTCTATCTAAAGCCCGAAAGGACGGTGACGTTTGATGTTTGTCTGCGGTCATGTCTTGTCCTGCCCTCAATGGTTTCTTGTCTTGTTGTTCTGGCTTCTGCCAAGTCATCGAGTACCTTCTTTGTGGCTTTCTAGGCTATTGTTTTTTTTTGTAATTATATATACACGAGCGTCTTTGTGTTCTACTTATATTGTCTATTAATGCTGCCTTGTTGCTAGAGAATAGTTCATGGCGGGGAATTCTTTATTTACACTGTCCTGTTTAATTGGGATGAAGTAGGGTAAGTGTGAGGTTTGGTGCACCCTAGAACCTGGTTTAAACCCCAAGCGGCTTTTTTGCCACTGACCGTTCTAAGGCGGTAGCCCTACTGTCAACCCTTTTTGTGTTTGTTACGTCATTATACCCACGTTTTTGAAAAAAACAGGTTATATTATTCTCAAATGAAACATTAGGATGATGGCTCTGCACCAGGGTCCCTCAGGGGGAAAAATACACTAAAAAATTCAATTACACTGTAATTTTTCCATATTCTTGCACATTGTGTATGTAAAAGTCTATAAAAGATAAGCAACCTATTCAGTCATTTTATTATTTTATTATATCGAACTCGGACCGTCTGCCGTGGGGGTGGGGATTGATTTGGTTTTTTTTCTTCATAATTATGTCTCAAATGAAACATGATGATGGGATTACACTGAATACATTTGTTTCCTCCTATGTTATATTTGGACCTGGAGGAAGGGGCGTCAAATACAATAATAATGCAATTACGGTGTCATTTTTTCATTCTTTTGCACATTAATTGGTATAATAGTCATCTAATAAAGAGATACACAGCATGTCAAATGATTTATTATTTTAAACTCAGACGTCTTTCCTGGGGTTCGGGTAGGAGGGGTTTGGTAGTGGGTGGAGGGTAACAGGGGGACAATTCATTTAAAAAATATTTCTCAAATTAATATTTTGATGAAGGGATTACATTGTATATACTGTGGGACTGTGTGTTTGTGGTGGGGGAGGGGGTATGGTGGGGGTGGGCGGGGGGCGAAGTGATATGTGTGAATAAAACCTGGGTATTTTACGACGGCCGCGCCGTCGATTTCGTCCTAGAATGCCTTTATTATTACTATTGCCATTCTAGTTTGTCTTTTTGCGTGTTTTGGAGTTTACTATGTTCTGTGAAAGCTGCGTTTCCTGTTCCATTTTTATACTTACTTTTAGTACATTTGGTATTTGGGGTAAAGCCAATATCGCGTCTGTGCAGTGTGAAGTTTACAAAGAAGATGTTGTTGAAAGAGTAGGTGAAAGAGTAGGTGAACGAGGCGTTAAGTGTCTTCTTTAGGTTTTATTTGTAAATAAAGAGGCGCTTATATATCGATATAGAATACCTGTTTTCGCAGCCTCTCCTAAAATACTGATGACATCTTCATTAAACTTATAATAGGGTATGTGATGTTTGGTGTACCCTAGAACCTGGTTTAATCCCCCAGCGGCCACTGACCGACCATTGCAGTAGCCCTGTTATCAACCGTCTAATGTTTGTGGTGTCATATCTTGCCTTTTATTCACCTTTGTAATTATTGTGTGTTTTTCAATGCATGTTCTTTGCTGACTGTGGTCGTTGGATGCTACATTTCCTGTTCAACTTGTATATCTACTTGTATATACGTTATCTTAGTATCATTGATGATTCTTACAATATTCAGATTCCTGCAATACGTTGTATGCATATCATTGTTAGTTTTATACATTTTTAGGGGAGTACTGTACATATGTTGACCATCCAAAAAACGGAAGGAGGATGGACAGTAATGCCAAACCGGGTAGCGTCACCTCCTTTCAGTGCAATGAAGGGTACCAGATGAAAGGACAATCCAACATGGTTTGTAGAGTAAATTGGGAATGGATGCCAAAATCACCACCTACTTGTGAACGTAAGTACGGTTACAATTGTTATTGAAAGTCCTACAACTGACTGCTTGTAGCATATAGGGATGAATTCTTTCTTTTCTGAAAAAGAGTAAGAAAGAATGCATCTGGAAATCGCAGAACACGATGAATGCAAACATATTGCAGTCTCGCTTTGATTGAGACTGTTCGTGAACGGTAGTGATAAAATGCTTGCTATCGATCACGCCCTTTAGCCCCGGGTTGTGCAGAACTCAATATTTAAAATGCCAATAGTAAAACAATTTTAGTCATCCCGAAGATGATATGCATATGACGGTGTACATGGAACCGTCATTGATGTAAATCCATTCCATGGCCAGCGGCGTATGGTCCCAGTTCCAAACAAAATACCTGGCCATAAACGAGAAAACAGTGGGCGAAAAACAACAACATTTAGTTTGGAGCAGAGGTTATGAAGCAACATACAAGTTAAAAGACAGGGACAATACATCCTTATGTGATTAAACAATACTCATAACCTTTAAATGCTGAAAAAATGAAGCTACCTATTCAAAACTGAAGTAAGAAAACAAAGGTATTTGAGAATGTACCACAGATATTTGAATATGAATATCGGGCTCAACGATCTCCAAATATCGGAATGCTTTATATGTTTCAGAGGAGGGACCAAATTAGTCAGATGTTGCTTTATATGTACAGAGGGACCTAATTAGATGGTGCTTTGTATGTACGGAGGGGGAGCCTAATTAGTTAGTTGTTGCTTTGTATGTACATAGGAGGGACCTAATTAGATGTTGATTTTTATGTACAGAGGACGGGCCTAATTAGTTAGATGTTGCTTTATATGTACAGGGGAGTGATCTAATCAGTTAACTGTTGTATAATAAGTACAGAGGAGGGGCATAATTAGTTTAAATATTGCACTTTACATACATAGGATAGATTAAATAGGATATTAGAAAATAACACTTGTATATTTTACGTAAATACACGCAGTTGACCGAAACAAGCATGCTGCCAGAGCTTCAACAATTTACTGCCCCCGATAATACACAAGGAACAATATTGAAGAGAGTGTTTAACATCATCGCGCAATATTTTCCTTAAGTCTCTTAAACCATTGTATTTGGTTTCTCAAGTAGTTTATTACATTATTAATCTCAAACACTTATATATATTACGTAGTGTGTTATTAGCAAAGATATACAAACCAACACTTCATTATGAACTTTTATTGGATTGAAAAACATCATACTTGTATAATGATAAAAGTAACGCAGTAACGAAAAGTGTGTACTTTTTCAGTTTTGAAATTATGTAATGATCTGTAGAATACCTTATAAAAATATAGTACTTGTACCACCAAAAACGTAATCGTATTTTTAAATATCACATTCTGTTGACCCTGAGGATATGATAATCAATTTCCGAAGAGTGAACATTCTTATTATGAAGAATGTGATATTTATTTTATTATAGCAAAATCCCCTCGAGCCAAAATAAGGTTCATCACAACCTGACTTCTATGGTGATGTGATTTATAAACTTCGTAAGATTCTAGGTCATGATCACTTTCATACTATCTTTGTTAAACTTGTTAAAAAGTTTATCAAAAGAGGTTATGACCCTATCATTTTGCAACGTACTGCATGCTTGGTGGTGGACCCTTTTACAGTTCGCCACTATGCTTTCCTCTTTAATTGTACGATGACCGGACAGGCTGTGGACCCTTTGATGACGCCTACCTAAAGCCCATTGGGACGGTGGCGTTTGATGTTTGTCCATGATCTTTCTTGTCGTGCCCTTAATGGTTTATTCTCTTACTGCTCTGGCTTCTGCAAAGTCATTGAGTACCTTCATTGTGGCTTTCTAGGCTATTGTTTTTTTGTATTATATTTACACGAGCATATTGTGTTTTACTTATATTGCCTATTGATGCTGCCTTGTTGGTTAGAGATTAGATCATGGCGGGGATTTTTTTATTTACACTGTCCTGTTTTAATGGGATGACAGTAGGGTAAGTGTGAGGTTTGGTGCACCCTAGAACCGGTTTAAACCCCCAGTGGCCTACTTTGCCACTGACCGTTCCAAGGCGGTAGCCCTATTGTCAACCCTTTTTGTGTTTGTGATGTCGTTTGCATTTATTATTGCTTTTGCCTTCTTGTTTGTCTGTTTGCGTGTTTGTTTCTGTGTTTTGTGGTTGACTGTCCTCCTTGAATGCTACTTTCCCTGTCCGATCTTTTTATATTTATTTTCAGTACAACAGTGCTTCAGATAAGCTTTCAGCATAATGCGTATTGTACGCATGACAAACAACACACATTACGTATTTACATGTACAAATACATATTCTTAAAAACAAGTAGGCAAACATTTATTTTAAATGTTTACTCTTTATTCATTGCCATAAAACAATACTTTGTATTTCCTCTTCTCCTGACATATACATTCAACATTGCTTCTCTCTGTTTTAAATGGCATTAATTTGTGTCAAACATCGACGAAAAGGCCATTGGTTTTTTTGCAAGCATATACTAGTAAGATGTTGCTGGAGGCACTTCATTGTCATTCATTACCTCAACTTCAATAACCATCTATTGAGTATGAGTAAGCGTGCTGTAGTTTACCTAAGCTATTATGTGTGTAAGCGAGAATTTGGTTCTCAATGTTTATCGGCGATTTTTTAATGTGCTTTTGTATGTATTAATTTCATTTATAATGCGTTTTTGGTGAAAAATTGTGTAATTACGCAGATACGCGTTTTATCTAGAGCACTGGTACAGTTTTCACTTTGCCGGATTTTACTTTTCCAAAAACAACTTTTTTTCTCTAAAAGTTGCTAGTGAATTGAAAATAAGTGATAGCTTATTAAAATTGTTCATGTGTGATAATTTGTTTACTATCAGCCTGCAATTTGCTGTCAAACACCCTGCAATATCACCCTCGCGTCAGATGGTAAGAAATTACACATTGTGTCTAATTGGAGTTAGCATGGCGTTTTATGTAATAATAATTTAGTTTAATAATAAGCATTTATATAATAATGCGTAATTATAAGCCTACAAATCAAGCAATTTCGTTTATTTTGCTCATTATAAATGACTCTGTATGTTATCAAATGAGCTAATCGATCTCTTTAATTCTCATGATATATTGCTTTTTACAGAAACGTGGTTAAATGACAGTTGTGATTATAACGAAAGGGATTTTTACATTTTGTTCTAAACATAAAATTAAATCACAAAAATGCCAGACGCGATAGTGGAAGTCTAATAGTTTATATAGCTGATACTATTACCTCGTGCGTTACTTTATTGAAAACTGCTAACGACAGTGTTATATGGCTAAAAATTGATAAGCGTGTATTTAATCTTGATCAAGATGTGATCTTATGTTTGACTTATAAGAACTTGTTGAACAAAACCTATCTGATTGCATTTTAGAGGATATATTGTCTTTTAATCATATTTATAACCAATGCTATTTTATAATATCGGGGGACTTAAATAGTAGAGTAGGACAACTGAAGGATTATGTTGAAAACGAGTTCTTACATAAGATAGATTTTATGCCGGAATATTATGTTGAAGATCAAATTTATGAAAGAATTTCGAAAGACCTTAAAGTAAACGAAAGTGGAAATTTAATTTTTTGTAAATCCACCGGGCTTAGAATTATGAATGGCAGGGTCGGAGAGGATACATATTTAGGTAATTTTACTTGTGTAAAGGACGCTGGGTGTAGCGTTGTATATTATGTTATATGTAACCCTGTTTTGTTACCATGTTTTACTAGCTTCAGAGTACATGAACCGAATATACTTTCCGATCACTGTGCTATTACATTTTCTTTGAAAAACAATACTGTATTAAACAAATGTCAGCCTGATATACTTCCAACTGAACATTTGGATTCTATTGATTATTGTTATAAATGGCAACATGATACATATGAACAGTTTAAAACGTTCGTGAGTGGAAACGATTTTCAGTTAGAACTAGAAGATTTGTCCGACAACTTACGGACTATTGAAACTCATGACGAGCTTGAATCAAATCTTTCTTGTTTTTATAACATGATAGAAAATGTGTGTGACCCAATTTGTAGGAAAAAGTTTAATAATAATGATACACATAAACCGAAAATGAAAAATCAGCCATGGTTTGATAATGAATGCAAAGAAAGTAGGAATCAGTTTTATAAGAATTTAAATAATTATAGAAAATCTGACTGTACAGAAAGCAGAAAAGCTATGACTCAGTCTATGTCTCATTATAAAACAGTCATTAGAAATAAGACAACAAGCTTTAGTAAACAAAAAACTCAGAAATTAGAGTCACATAGATATAAAAATGCAAAGGAATATTGGAAACTCCTGAAAACGGCCAGCACTGGAGTGCCAAAATCAAATATAACGATCTCTCAATTTGCAAATTATTTCAAATCAATAAATGATCCAGAATCTGTATTTTTCCAACCAGATGATGATATTTTATATTTTAATAATAGAATGTTAAACAATGAACTACAAATAATGTTTGACGAACTAAATATTGAAATCAGTCAAGCAGAAATTCATAAAGCATGTAAAGAGTTTAACAACAACCGCTCAGG
Source organism: Cyrtodaria siliqua (assembly GCA_037043455.1). Classification (NCBI taxonomy): domain Eukaryota; kingdom Metazoa; phylum Mollusca; class Bivalvia; order Adapedonta; family Hiatellidae; genus Cyrtodaria; species Cyrtodaria siliqua. The sequence goes on along the minus strand of JAWPHD010013510.1, from coordinate 21,645 downwards.
CGGATCGGATTATGTCATAAATGAAATGTTCAAATATGGTTGCATGTATTTAGATTCATACTTAGTGAACGTTTTTAATACGATTTTGATATGGGTTATTTCCCTTCTCACTGGACGGAAGGCTATATTGTACCACTTTTCAAAAAAGGAGATTACCAACCAACCAGAAAACTATAGAGGGAAACATTACTGAGTACATTCGGTAAATTATTCACAATAATTTTAAACAACAGGTTAACTACATGAGCTGAGGATTACTATATTTATATTGAAGCACAGTCTGGTTTTCGAAAACATATGGGAACTATTGATAACATATTCGTTCTCCCTGGTTTGATAAATCATATATTGAATGAAAAAAAAAGTTATATGTAACTTTCATAGATTTCACTAAAGCTTTTGATTAAACATATTCTATAAACTTATGCAATATGAAGTGAGAGGTAAAATCCTTAATATTATTAAATCATTGTATACGAATATAAAATCAAGAGTAAAGTATCAAAACCAGCTTAGTGACAGTTTTAGCTTTTTTGGAGCGCCGCAGGGCGATTGTTTGTCAGCTTTTATATTTTCTATGTATGTAAATGATTTAGAAGACTAAATGGTTTTAAAGATATCGATACTGGAATGTTAAAGTTGCTGTTATTCTTATACGCTGATGCCATAGTGATATTTTCGGATACTGAAAAGTGGCTACAAGATGGGTTAGATATGCTGTACAGTTATTGCCAGAAATGAAACTTGGTCGTAAATGAAAATAAAACGAAGGTCATGCTTTTTAAAAAAGGCGGTCAGATAAAAAGGAACCTATTGTTCACATATAATATTACTGTAATTGAAATTTTAAATAAGTTAACTGACTTATCGGTCAGTCACACTTTAGACATTTTTGACAAACTGATTTTGCCAATATTAAATTATGGCGCAGAGATATGGGGATTCTCAAATGCGGAAAAGTTAGAGAAAGTACACCTTCAATTTTGTAAACAACTTTTATGTGTTAAAACACGAACTCAAAACAATTTCATATATGAAGAACTCGGGAGAGTCCCTTTAAAAATTCAACGTATGGTCTATATTATCCGGTTCTGATTAAAAATTACACGTACGAGTGATCGCAAATATATAAAAAATGTGTATAATGTTATGTTAGGTGATCTTATTGTAAACCCAAACAAATTAAACTGGGCATCTCAAGTTAAAGGGTTATTGGAACGAACAGGATTTAATGAAGTTTGGTATTCTCAAGGAGTAGAAAACATAACGTATTTCATTAATATATTTAAACAACGAATTAAAGATATGTTTATACAAAATTGGAATGCTGAATTATCGGCTTCCACTAGAGCTAGCACATACAGAATAATATCAGATTTCATGTTTAAGTATTATCTAGATGTACTAAATATAAAGAAATTTAGAGCTTTTTTTACAAAACTAAGAGTCTCTAGTCATAGGTTAGAAATAGAAACTGGTCGATGGCACAGACCAAATAAAACACCAAGATCCGAAAGAAAATGCCAGCTATGTAATATACTAGAAGACGAATTTCACTTTGTCACAACTGAAAACAAGAGTTTATTAAAGGAACTGTCTGTTTTCATTAGTAAAAGTTTTAAAAGAAGAGATGACATGTTTTATAGACAAATATCACTTTTCTCCATTTTTGTCCACAGATATAAATGTGTTCTGATCAATACTCCGGAATATTAATTTAAAAATATATATTAAGCACTTATATACTAAATAGTTGTCAAATACTTTTCAACTAGTAACATATACAGATGATCTTGAAACTCACCTATGAAATTATACAAATAGTCATTAACTGGAAAATATTGTGTGTATTTCATATACATCTTTATATGTATGTACTATTTGCATGTGAACTGTTGGGCGTAATGCCTTATGTTTGAATAAAATATCAAAACGAATGGCGTTTACCCCCAATAGATGTGTAGCAACTAAACATAATTCCATACGCATTTAAGGACATATTTGCCAAAGTTTCTCAGTCATTGAAAAGTCGTGAAAGCCTTGCATTTTTACTGCTAACATGTTATATGAGTCCCTTGTTTGGCATTGGTATCTGGCGAATAAAACCAAAACACAATTAATAAAAAAACTGCTGATATGTTTTAATATGTTAACTTCAAACACACGCTTTACTGGGCGAGCCTTTCCACTCCTCACGCCCCGTTCCACCTCCATCCCACCCACCCCACCCACTACACACACACCACCTCTAGCACTATACCCATACCGCCGTATCTAATACAATAGGCTCGAAGTAGTTCCTGAAACAATTTTCCGGCATGGGAACATAAAATCCTCAAAAATGAAATGGTTTGTTTAATAAAAACAATCCCCTTAAGTATTACTGTTGTATATGTGCCGGTTCTACCAAGGAAAATTGGGTGGTCTGCCTCCATCGCAAAAAGTCGACCGTCATATATAACCTGACATGTGTTGAACATGACTTAAGCTCTATCCAAACAAACAAACGGTTGTGTATGATGGCTTTTTTTCAGCCTGCGATTTGCTATCACCCTGCAATATCACCCTCGCCCTCGCGTCAGATAGTAAGAAATTACACATTGTGTCTAAGTGGAGTTAGCATGGTGTTTTATGTGAGATATGATAATGCTTCATTATAAGCCTCCAAAGCAAACCATTTCGTTGTGTGTTTTGCTCAGTATGAATGACTGTATATTGATATTTCACGAAAATATTGGTTTTCATAATTCTTTACGCAATTAATGCCCTATTTCCCAACGTCATTGAAAAATCATCAAAGCTAACATGCAACATGATGGCATTGAAATCTTGAGTATTATCTATAGCTATTATCACTCATATGAAAAATAAAAATAATAATAATAAGCAAGTAAAACAAAAACACAATAAAAAAAACGGCTAATATATTTTAATATGTTAACTTCATATACACGCTTTATTAGGCGATCCCACTCCACACGACCTCATCCCCCCACACACACCCACCCCCCATCCCACCCCACACACACACCTCTAGAACTATACCTATACCACTGTACCCACCCAAATAATGTTTATTTAATAAAAATAATTCCTGTTGTGTATATGTTGTCTTTTTCAGCTGTGATTTGCCGGGAACTTCACGGGCTACGGAATGGAGAGATATGGCAGGAGATCCACAATGACATCCGTAACAGTTACGGGAGTACGACTTCGTATAAATGCCGTCAATGTAAGACAACTTTTTCTTGATATCATGGTCACTTTCTGTTTTAAGGGGTAGTCGTTAAACGTTTGCGACTTTATGTAACTACATATACATTGGTGTACTTACATATCAACTCTGTGTTTATACTGAAAAGAACAAGAAACGCATAATGAGTATTTCCGCTATATATTGTATGTTGAATATGTTACTGCTAATCGAATGGTACAGGGCGACATTAGGCCTGTCCTTTCGGAAAGAAGGTTTAAACAGCACCGAACACACCAATTGTTACCCCTTAAAAAGTTTCATCACCGACAGACTGCGCATTCGGCTTAATGCCTAAACCTTGTAAATTCTTAACATTGAGCACAATACTAAAATGGTTTGACTTTTTCAAGCGAAACTTCAACATTGATGAATTTCGTGTAACAAAGTATACTTTGCTTAAAAGGTCTACTACATGACAGAGTTGTTCTTTCTGTAATTAGCTGTATTCCCTTTTTGTACAAAACACGTTGAGATATATCTGGAATGTTAAGTGGAATAGGGTGTGCATATTAGCATAATATAGGCAATTTTTTGATTATACGTTTCTTTTTCCTTTCAGTATATATTGGGTGCACCAGTTACATATTTGTTTGTCTGTATATAAAATGCATTGTTTTATGGGCCGGTGGCAAAAGTCTCAATAAAGAAATTAAGTTTGAACTATGTCGAAATACTTGACTGCCCTCTTTCGGAGAACAAAATATCATTAACCGTTTTTCTCTGAGAATAATAATGTAGCTCATCATCCAAATGAATGTCTTCGGAAAATCAAATAACGCTAGCTTACACATGTAGTCACAGGAAAAGTCCAGAAACATTGATTCTGAAAAGATAAACTCACATAAACTGATTAGCATCGATTCCTCAGCATAATATAAAATGAATACAAAGAGCTTTAAACAAAATAGTACACCATTACGTGGTCCCGCCTTAATTCCAGTAAGCGATCGAAAAGCTTATATTAGCAGGATTTTATAACGGATATTTCTACAACAAAACACGTTTAAAAACATTTTTTACGGAAAAGAAAAGCGATAACCAGTTTTAATTACCTATTCCTCAACATAATATAAAATGAATACAAAGAGCTTCAAACAAAAGTGTACACTATGATTCATATAAGAAAATAGTTGTAATGGGTGTTCCGAAGTACAGCAAAATTGCAAATACAAACCATTTTTTTTATTTAGTCTGACGATGAGAATGAGAATCGCTTTTACTCCACGCAATTAGATTTGTAAACGATTAGGGGCAGAATTATAATAAGATGAATTTAATTTCAATACGTTATCATTTATTCAAAAGCTGATTTAAAACCAATTTAGCGATGTTCGATTATAGTTTTTGTTTTTTGAACACCGATTATATTCTCCCACACACAACACGTACAGATTATAATAGTTTAAATGCCTCCATAGTAAAGAGTGATTGTTAACAACATGTACACAGCGTTATTGTTAACATCTTGTACAAATCTCAAACTTCGCTAGAATACCTGCAAACTTACTTTATCATAAAACCAGTCACGTCTGAAATAGCGTAGTTTGACTATGGATACGGGGTGCTGTGTGTGTGTGTGTGCGTGCGTGCGTGCGTATGTGTTTGATTGTGTGTGTGTGTGGTGGGGATGGGTGAGAGTATCTTCTAAGAAATAGTTCTTTAGCTATTCTCAAATACTAGAACAAATGTCAACATGAATGGGATCCCTTGCATCTAAAACTGTCAACATCATGATCAACTACATATCAAAATATCAGTAGCATGTCCAGAATCTTTAATAAAGAACTACTTCCGACTGCCTGCACCAGGCAGGCACATCCGGCTGATTCAGAGTAATTAAACCTACACGTAACACATCTAGCACCTGCAACACGGTATTTGTAAAACCAAGAACGCATATGTAAGCCAAACATCAAGAATAAATAGCAACGGAGTTACATTATTAAAATAAGAAGCATATTTCTTATTATAACTTTTTTTTTTCTTCTTATTTTGAACTCACCACAGTCTTTAAACTGGTTGGACTTTCAAGGCGACGTTGTATGGCTGACGGACAATGGGAGAATAAAGAACCAATATGTGAAGGTATGTATAGGCTTTCTGCTCGTATACACATGGTAATCATAGGTGCTACATCTGTTGGTAGTCTTAGAATCCAGCAGCTGATAGATGTTATAATCCAGCGGCTGATAGATGTTAGAATACAGCTACTGATAGATGTTAGAATCCAGCAGATGGCTGATGTTAGAACAGCTGCTGGTAGATGTTAGAATCCAGCATATGGTAGGTGTTACAATACATCTGCTGGTAGATGTCAGAATCTAGCAGATGGTAGCTGTTAGAATTCAGCAGATGGTAGATGTTAGAATCCAGCAGCTGATAAATATTAGAATACAGCTGCTGGTAGATGTAGAATCCACATATGGTCGGTGATAGAATACAGCTGCTGGTAGATATTAGAATACAGCTACCGACAAATGTTAAAATACAGCTGCATATATATGTTATACTACAGCTAATGATAGATGTTAGAATCCAGCAGATGGCTGATATTAGAATACAGCTTCTGGTAGATGCTAGAATTCAGCAGACCATAGATGTTACAATACAGCTGCTTGTAGATAATAGAAACCAGTAGATATCGATGTTAAACTACAGCTGCAGGTAGATATTAGAAAACAGCTGCATATAAATGTTGTACAACAGCTACTGATAGGTGTTAGAATCCAGCATTTAGTTGCTGGTAGTCAGTGAATGCAGATGTTAGAATACAACAGCTGGTAGGTGTTATATTACATATGCTGATAGTCGGTGCATGTAGATGTTTAAATACAACTGTTGGTAGTCAATGAATACAGATGTTAGAATACAGCTGTTCGTAGATTTTTAATAGTGATGCTGATAGCTAATGAATGTAGATGTTAGAATACAGCTGCTGGTAAGTCTTGGACAGATACTGATAGCCAGTGAATGTGCTGGTAGTAAGTCACTGTATATACATAGCATCTGTAGATGCTAGAAGACAGTTGCTGATAATCCGTGAATGCAGATGCTATAATACAGAGGTTGGTAGTCAGTGAATATAAATGTTAGAATATATCTACTGGTAGTCAGTGAATGTGCTGGTAGTCAGTGGTGAGGGTAGATTCTAGAATACAGCTGCTGGTAGACATTGCATGCATACGTTAGAATACAGCTGCTGGTAGTCCGTGAGTGTAGATGCTAGAATACAGATGCTGCTGGTAGACAGTGAGTGTAGACGCTAGATAGACAGTGAATGCAGACGTTAGAATACAGCTACTGGTAGTCCGTGGATGTAGATGTTTGAAATACATCCATGAATGTAGATAATAAACAACACAGTGAATTCAGGTGTTAGAATACAGCTGCTGGTGATCAGTGACGGTAGATGTTATAGGACAACAGCTAGTAATCAGTAAATACAGGAGTTAGAATACAGCTTCTGGTATTCAGTAAATGTAGATGTTAGAATACGGTTGCTGGCAGTCATTGGCTGTATGTCTTAGAATAGATTTGCTGGTAGTCAGTGACTGTAGCTCGCCACTGAATCTGCTGATGGTGAGTCAATGTAGATTTTAGAATACGGTTGCTGGTGATCAGTGACAGTAGATGATAGAATACAGCAGCTGGTAGTGAGTGAATGTAGATTTTAAAATACAGCTGCTGGTAGTCAGTGAATGTATGTGTTTAATTTGTTGGTAGTCAGTGACTGTATGTATTAGAATACAACTGCTGGTAGTCGCTGAATCTACTGATGATGAGTAAATGTATATTTTAGAATACAGCTGCTGCTGATCAATGAAGGTAGATTTTTAAAATATAGCAGCTGGTAGTTCAATGAATGTAGATGTTAGAATACAGCTCCTGGTAGTCAGTGAATGTATGTGTTATACTACAGCTGCTGGTTGTCAGTGAATGTCGATGTTAGAATACAGCTCCTGGTAGTCAGTGAATGTATGTGTTAGAATACAGCTGCTGGTAGTCAGTGACTGTAGATGTTAGAATACAGTTGCTGGTAGTCAATGACTAGGTGTTAGATTCAATCTACTGGTAGTCAGTTTCTGTAGTTGTTAAAATACAGCTACTGGTAGTCAGTGAATGTAGGTGTCAGTGAATGTAGGTGTTAGCATACCGCTGTTTGTAGTCATTGAATGTATATGTTAGCATACCGCTATTTGTAGTCAGTGAATGTATATGTTAGCATACCGCTATTTGTAGTCAGTGATTGTATATGTTAGCATACCGCTGTTTGTAGTCAGTGAATGTATATGTTAGCATACATATGTTTGTAGTCAGTGAATGTATCTGCTAGCATACCGCTGTTTGTAGTCAGTGAATGTATATATTAGCATACATATGTTTGTAGTCAGTGAATGTATCTGCTAGCATACCGCTGTTTGTAGTCAGTGAATGTATATATTAGCATACATATGTTTGTAGTCAGTGAATGTATATGTTAGCATACATATGTTTGTAGTCAGTGAATGTATATGTTAGCATACCGCTGTTTGTAGTCAGTGAATGTATATATTAGCATACATATGTTTGTAGTCAGTGAATGTATATGTTAGCATACATATGTTTGTAGTCAGTGAATGTATATGTAAGCATACCGCTGTTTGTAGTCAGTGAATGTATATGTTAGCATACCGCTGTTTGTAGTCAGTGAATGTATATATTAGCATACATATGTTTGTAGTCAGTGAATGTATATGTTAGCATACAGCTGTTTGTAGTCAGTGAATGTATATGTTAGCATACAGCTGTTTGTAGTCAGTGAATGTATATATTAGCATACAGCTGTTTGTAGTTAGTGAATGTATATGTTAGCATACATATGTTTGAAGTCAGTGAATGTATATATTAGCATACAGCTGTTTGTATTCAGTGAATGTATATATTAGCATACAGCTGTTTGTAGTCAGTGAATGTATATATTAGCATACATATGTTTGTAGTCAGTGAATGTATATATTAGCATAAATATGTTTGTAGTCAGTGAATGTATATATTAGCATACATATGTTTGTAGTCAGTGAATGTATATGTTAGCATACCTATGTTTGTAGTCAGTGAATGTATATGTTAGCATACAGCTGTTTGTAGTCAGTGAATGTATATGTTAGCATACAGATGTTTGTAGTCAGTGAATGTAGATTTTCGATTTTTAAAAGCGTAGTTTAACCCAATTATGTACATGCATGCCCGCAAGCACGCAGGACGGACACACGGGCGATTATTTTTTTGGGTATTAAAGTAGTCTCAACTATTACAAGCCCGCTGTTTAATTGATCTCCAGCAATGTATCTATATTTAAGTTGCAAATTTGACAGAAATATAGGATATTGTCCCTCATCAGCCTTAGCATTTAAATGGCTCTACTAGAAATTATCTATAAAATCAAGGATAAACCTCCATCTACGTTATGAACTCACCGTATTTTCTTTCTATTGTATGTATAGAACTGCAGTGTCCAGAGATGGGTAATTTAGAACATGGTAGTATAATCTATGAACCCGACAAAAGAACTGTTTACGGTTTCGCCTTTTTCACGTAAGTAAAGAAGCCGAGAGGGCGATGTGTATGCTCATAACGGCATGTATCTATAGGCGTTGTCTCGCATCAATGTAAACAGAAAAATACTGGATATATATGGCTATGCAATTTCACTGAACACAACCGTTTGTTTTAGTATTTGTGTTCATAACAATTAACTGACGTTTTTTTATAATCGCTGAAAAAAATGTGAACATTGATTATTAGTTTTTAAAAAGCTTGATATAAGGCATACTATAATGCGAATCAAACTACGAGTATTTAGATACTCAATTGAAGCAAAACATATATTGTAATTTACTGTATGGGTCATATACCCTTTTTTTGTAAACTTTTTATTTGAATATCATGTGTACAGACATTTATATACAGTACATATATGGATGCCTTATAGTCTACCTGCTCCTATAGTAAATCATAACTTCATAAAATTGGTGGAATGGGTTTAACTTCCATCCAGTTGTAAATTCAAAACATTAAAATTAGTGTATCATAAACAGTTTGCACAGCCTACATTACGACATATTTTGAACTGCATTCCACCTTGATTTAATTATTCCACCTTGATTTAATTGTATTATATTTATGTAAGGGGTACATATACATGTGTGTTGAGAATAGGTCCATATCTCTGTAACTTTTCACTTGTTCTAAAAATAGTGCATAGTTAGGTAGACATATTAATTCTGATATGAACCTCGTTGGACGAATATGTTTGTAATATGCAAATGCAATATGCCTGTAATATGTACTCTTAGTTCATTTTCATAAAATCAAACGTTGGGATGCGTGTGTTTCAGATGTGATGAAAATGCAGATCTATTTCCCGGAAACAGCGACACAGCAGAGTGTCAGCTAAATGAAAAGTGGAACATAGAATTGCCACATTGCTACAGTACGTCACATTTATATTATTGTCTCCAGTAGGAATAGCAGCGGCTATATACATTATTATATACCTGTCAATAACATATAACTAGTACCTTCATTTTCCTACATTGGAGTACAAAACACTGTATCACCTCCAGAGGTTTTCTCAATCCGTATCACTATACTACTGAAAAGATATCTCTGTATCACTACACTACATACGTCGTATGACGTCGACCTTTGTAAACAAACTAATCTACTATTCAACGCTATAATATTTTACGAGCTTTCTTATGAAGGCATATGCTAAATGGATTATAACTAGAGTAAGTGTTCTGGAAGTTGCATCACCTCTTGTGGCTGCGCCATATCGTCAGAATCGCACTCGAGGCTGAAGCTTCTCGTGAGATCCTGCATAACTGGAACACGAGATCAAAACTTCATAATACGAGATGGTCACCAATCAAAAGTTGAGATCAAAAAGTCCTACTTGACATTTGTGATCTAAAGTGTAGTGGTATTGTAACTGGACGTGTTATGGTATTCGCTTGCCAACAGCTTTATAGCAGCTATCCGATATTACTAGAAAGGTTGTCAGCAGTTGATGGTCTCTTTTTGTTTTGTATGCATAACACACAATTTGAACTATCTTTAGTTGAAGCAAATATAAAAGTCGAACAGAAAATGTAGATTCAAGGACCACAGTCAACTAAAACACGCATAGAAACAAACAATTCTTACAAAGATAAAAGGAAAGATACGACATCACACAATTAGAGGGTTGATAATAAGGCTACCGCCTTGGAATGGTCTGTGGCAAAAGAGGTCGCTGTGTTTAAACCAGTGTCATCCCAATAAAACGGGACAGTGTAACCCTACTAGGCTTTATTCTTTATCAAACAAGACAGCATATTTTGGCAATAGAAGAAGAAGAAGAAGAAGAAGAAGAAGAAGAATATAAACAGCCAAAAGACTAGAAAACCACAAAAGGATCTTACGAAGTTTGCAAATCGCAACACGATACAAACTGTGATCGTCCTTGTCCAGAATAGTTTTTAAATTACTTTTATATTTTTACAAATAGATCAGGGTTACGATGATAAAACTGTGTAAAGGTTTTATAAGAACATCCCTGATAGAGTAGTTTCCTATTTATACAACGATAACGAATATTAAAGCTCTCAACTTGACTACAAGCTCTAGAAAAACGAATAAGTTGAGATAAATAGACCCCATAAGAAGTAGCTCGGGAAACATCCCCCTGTAAGAGGGCATAATAAACAATATCAAAATTAAAATCATCCCTCTTGTCATAGATTTTACTAATTAGTTCCCTATGTTCAATAGAGAGATGTAATCAAGAAAAGAAGCAACATTAGCAGTACTGTTAGCTTCGTTGAGTTGAAGTTAGGATAGAGAGCATTAACCATAGTAGAAAAGAAAGGATTGCCAATGTTCAATAGTTCATAGTTCCATACCTGACGAAAATATTATCCGATGAATGCTTAACAAACTTCCTGGCAAATCACCATAGTGTAGTTGTCTAAAGTAAACAAAGCTTTAATATTGTGACATGCCAAAAACGTAGTGTTTTGATTTCTCTAGCGAAAGTTTTGTGAATGAGAGCAATACGCTTTTTTTATAAGGTGATATGCTAAATAATTACTGAAAAGTGGATCCGTTGGAACCAACAAACGCAAACAAGAGATACAAGTAACAGACTCTGTTTTTTTGTGTCCGTTCTTGGGAGGCTATATACAGTGCAACACCTCTCACGCCTTCTAGCACTGGGTTAAACGATATTCTACTTTAAAGCCACACATACTTGGCTTGATTGTCCCAGTAATAACACTACTGATCTGTAGTCGGGCAACTTTTTACGGCCACCACACAGCACTAAACAAACTCTAGTGTGAAAGTCAATAAATACTTAAAGGCGGCTCCCTTGGACAACAAACAGAGTTGTATATATATATAGTGTTGAGTACTGATAAGTACTTACGGATGAAGCTTGGCGATTATTGCACATTTAATTTAAATTTTCCAACATAAATCAATCCCAGAGTTTGATAAGCTTTAGCACACTTTTGCTCAACATGATCTTTAGCTGCAGTAAGACAAGAAGTTAAAAGTTTGGAGATATTTGTAGTGGTGCAGGCACTAGAATTCGAAATAAAACGAGCTTTATTGGCTATTTATTTAATACAGGAAACCAGTATATAGTTGGAAGTTTACACTTTAAAGTAGTTCAATGAATATAATCACTGAGTAATATGCGAGGAAATAAAATCATTAGTAAACTAAAACAAATTGATTACGAATTCTTGCATTTATGATTTTAAATTACGAAAAGAAAACCTAGGCCTCGGAGGAAGTCTTATTTCTGATTCAAACAATGTCGTACTTGTTACAGGAAAGGCCATTGTTAATCGTAATGATGGAACCTTGATCTATAAGAAGGATAGATGGAGGAGATGTATGCCCTCAAACAATGAAGTATTCAAACATGATGAGGAAATATGCATAGGTTGCAAATCTAGATATGAGCTGTTTAGAAATGGCTATCTAGATGGAACGAGAGAAGAATCAAGAAACACGGACGGCACATGGATACCCGAAATACCTGTTTGTCGAAAAGGTTAGTGATAGCCCTCGTACACCAAGTCTAAATGGGGATAATTAAGGACTATTGGTCCAGACTTTTCGCCAACTATTCTGCAATATAACTATTATTTTTGATATTATGTTCACATCAATGGTGTTGAGTTAATGACATGTACTATATGGTTGACATTGCTCATGCCTATGTTATCCATTTGGTTGACAATTTCACTTGATCATACCCCATTCCTTTTGGATCTTTTTTGTTATAAAAATGGCCTACCATAAGTCCTTAACGAATGGAATGTAAAAATCATTTTTCCCTTTCATATACTTTGCTTATTATTACTCTGTTTTCAAAGGAAAATGCCAAACGTGAAAAGTAGCGACAGTATCAGAAATATGAGCTTTGTTGAGTTGAAGTTCTTCAGGATAGATAGTATTGGCTTTGTAGAAAACGAAATGGTTGTCAATAAGTTATCCCGCTACCGAAAGGTGTTATTAAAAGCTTCCAGGTTTATTAAAAGCTTCCATGACATCTGTCAGAGTATCTGGTGAAAGGCTCTGAGTAGCTTTCATAGTATTACAAATCTGAGACAGGAGGAGCACATTTCGTACCCATAGGGATGCCAACAACGTGCCAACAATGTGTCTATAAACGGTATTGTGTTATGAACCAACTACAGAACTGTATCATACCCTTTATCATTTTTGCCAAAAAGTTTAGTGTTGACCCCTGATATATTAGAAATGGAAATACTCTTTCGTTTTTCATTCTAATTCATTAACATGTAATTATTCAACAAAAACAAACATTGCAAGCTTAACAAACATCCGTTCATCTTTACAGCTAGATGCGATTTGGGTAAAATATATACTTACATCTATGATATCCAAAATGAAAATGGCAAATCAGTGGCTGGAAAGATAGAACATAGCACAGCTGTGACAATAGGGTGTACAAACAACTACGAGTTTAGAAATAACAGACACACCAGGACATTTAAAAAGATTAATGGACGTATTGAAAGCAGATGTGACAGTGGCACTCTTAACATTCCGGAGTGTTTTCCAAGTAAGTGTAAATACATGAAACAGATTGAGTTATTTTGTAATATTAGCATTCATCTCATTGTTTCTATTGAAAAACTAGGCATCTTCACTTTTAACGGTGGAGCTACTGCGCACGAATCCAACGTCTCTCGATAGAAAATGGCTACTCCACTTCATAAAATTACACTGACGATAGTCGGCTCTCTCTTCAATCATTAACATGCTCCCAAGGCACGTTATTGTTGGTATATATATCTCTAATTGTTGGCATTTTTGCGGTTTTGAACGCCGGTTTACCATAAAACGCATACGCGCTTCATGGAATTTGCCTTTCACTACCGGCATTCAAAACCATATAAATGCCGTCAATTTGCGAATTGAATAATGCCGCAAGTGTGTTTTACGTTATTATATTATTTAGCTAGTACTGTTAGTATGGTAAGTTGTGGTTACATTGTATTGTGTTTCTAAACAGTAGTGGTAATACATATAAAAAAAAGGGTTTTAACGTTCCAATATGCTTCCAGACTTAAAGACTTAAGTTATCACACCTTAATATACTAGTCATTTACTAACAACAATGAACCGAACATAATTATGTTCATTTCAAAAAGCATTATTTGTATTCATGCGTGATAAGAGCGGGTGATTCGTACCGCTGGTAAATATGTTACATTTCTTCTGTAGGTTATAACATTTCAAACTCATGTTTATGTTGCTATGGCAATACTCATCACAATTATTTCGGAAGCAAAGTAATTATGTAAATACTAATTGGCTTATGTCTGTCATAGTGTATATCGTATTACCAACATACAATAATTCAGTTTCCTGTATATTGGACACAAGGAAACGTCCTGTACATGTTCAAAATCATAACTGACGTCAAAATATGAATTAAAGACATTTATTCAGTTCCTTGTATATTAGACACTGGAAACATCCAGTACATTTTCATGGTTATCGGTCTTTTTTGTACTTATGACATGCATTGCATTCATTCCATAACAAACCACTACGGTCCCGATGTTAGATACTCTCCTAGGTATAATTCTGACTTGGGGTTTCACGGCGCACCAAAAAAAAGTTATTTGGCGCCAACAGGAATGAACATTCTACGCCCACCTCTAGTTATTCAGAATGGGCCTCGAACCCTCTTACCTGCAGAGTTGCTGCAACACTCCATTTTTCGTTGGAGTCACTATCATTGTTTTCTGCAACCACTTAGGTAGCACTTGAAACAATACATGGATGATGATGAAGACCTTTAATGAACATGGCAAAAATGACATAAGGAACATGATTTCGTGGGGATTTTACCTCTCTACCTCGATAACAGTGGCCCTATTAGTGCTCGGGTTATAAGTTTATTTATCATACTAGCATTATATACTATCATACCAGCATTACATTCATGGGAGGGTGATAGTAGGGTGCTAGTAGGAATGTTCAAACTGCGGATATGCGAAGCCGCGGATGATAATCGTAAACATTCGTACCATCAACATCTCATGAATGTGATATTTATTTTATTATACCGAAATCCCTTCGGGCCAAAATAAGGTTAAGTTTCAATGTAGATTTCATTTTCAAATTACCGGATTCATTTTTCTTCAACAAGTTGCTGTTTAAGATATATCATTGGATTGGAAATAACACAATGAGTTGCAGTTCATTGAAATCGGTAATGTCATTTTAAAAGTAATGATGAGCTTAAATTTACAATTGTACCGTACTGAGCCGATGACGTCGCCGAAAAGCTGCGAATCCAATAATTTTAACTACGATTTACTATCAACCTGCAATATCACCATCGCGTCTGAAAGTAAGAAATTACACATTGTTGTCTATGGGTATTTAGCAAGGGCGTTTTTTTAAGATATAATCATAGTTTGTATATTAGCGAGTAAAAGGAACCTGTATACCTCATATGAAAGTCCCGATGATGGTGATTCGGACACTAGTTCGATACAAGCAAACAGTGTATCGTTCCGTGTTAACAGAGCCATTTAGATACATCGTGTAAAGTATATGTACATTATTTCTAAATAAAGAGAGATGTTCAGCAAAATCACTACCAAATACGGACAAAAACATCGCTTACCAAGACCACGATGGTAGTGTTCTTCTAACGTCCAGCAGTAGGAAAAAAAATCATGATACGAAGGTAAGCCTCAGCACATACCTAAATTGTCTACCATATACGAGTATTCTTTAAACATATTGAATCTTGAATCATAGCATCAGGATGGGATTATATCTACATAATTAACGGTATTTTCCCTACATAAAATTTAAAAGTTAAATATTATTGGCAAATTCAATGTCGCGTAAAAGTTTATCAAACAACATATTGCTTTATATAGTCGGCAGTCGATTATCAAAAAAACGCTTATTTTTCGTGTATCCTGGACGCCATTGCCATGCAGGCCATCTAAGGTCATAAAGTCAGTCAAAGTCAACCAATTGGTAGCAAATGGAAAATTAGTGCAACTCAATAACTTGAATAATTATAATCTAATGCTGACCAGCCTTGGACACACTGAATAATTAAGAACAAAATATTTCGGTCAAGTTCGAAGACCAATCAGATTGAACCAGTATCTTTGAGTTATTATCCCTAAATTGCTGAAAATTGTTGGAATTTCCGACGTGCTTCTCATTAACTTTAGTAAATTTAATTGAAATTTTACCAAACTTGGACAAATGTTTACGGCCATTCTCTTGGTCGAGCTCGATAACCAGTCGAACGTATAAGGTAACAATATGTTTATCTCCCCTTTTTGGTGAATTTCATTGAAAACTGACGATTTGTTTCGCACCATAACTTTAATAATGTTAAGTTATATTTGACCAAACTTCGACAAAATGCTTGTGACTAAAATAACTTGATCAAATAGAATATCCACCCAGATCGCACCAGTAAGCAGTTATTACCAATGTATTCTGGTGAAGGGGTTAAAGGGTGGGTGATTATTACCATGCGTAAAGGTATATCATGTGTACCCTTAAAGCTAGGATTATCGACCCTCCTACCCTGAAACTTTGTAAAACTTCAAACAATAATAATGTTGTCATTCCAAAAATGTATTGCTTCTGACGTAAAATCAAATGTTTTACACAGTTAAAGGAACTACATGTTCCTTTTCTATATTAATTCGACGATCTAAATCATAGACATTTGGACATTAAAAATATTTGCACGTTTATATTTTCATTTGTTTACCATCCTCCTGCCCTACATTTTTGCTGAAAATATCGGTAAAACAATTCATTAAAAATGCTTTTTTTTTTGGATGCCTGGATTTCATCTATGACCTTGACCTACTTTTTGGAGCTGATTATTTTTAGCTCTACTGGCCAAAGGGCTTTATTTTTCATCCGATCTTTACCAATCTTTACCAGATTGTTAATATCAATGAAAGCTCGCACAAGTTCGGAAACCAGCCACATCAGACCAATAACAGCGGAGTTATGGCCCTTGATTTAGTTAAAAATGCTATATTTTGCCTCGATAATACAATAGGGATTTCATTTTTCATCTGATCTTTACTAAACTTTACAAGATGTTTTGACTTTTTTTTATAAGTATATATTTTCTTTTCATTTTTTTCTTTAAATAGATATATATATTTTTTTGATATTTTGTTTTTGTTTATTTTTCTTTTTTCTTAAATTTTCTGATTCATTTTTTTTTTGTTTTAATATATTTTTTGGTGTTATCCCCACTTGGATGGGGATGTTCCCCGAGCAACTTCTTATGGGGTTTATCTGTCTCAACTTATTCGTATTTCTAGAGCTTGTTCTCGAGTTGAGGACTTTAATATACTCTTTTTTTGTATAACTAAAAAGTTACTCAATCAGGGTTACCGTTACCATAAACTTCGTAAAACATTTGCAAAAATTTTATTATCGTAACCCTGATCTTCTTTCCAAATATAAATGTAATTTAAGGACTCTTTTGCGACAAGGACTATCACAAACCTGACTTCTATGGTGATGTGATTTATAAACTTCGTCAGATTCTTGGTCATGATCACTTTCATACTATCTTTGTTAAACTTGTTAAAAAGTTTATCAAAAGAGGTTATGACCCTATCCTTTTGCAGCGTACTGCATGCTTGGTGGTGGACCCTTTTACAGTTCGCCACTATGCTTTCCTCTTTAATTGTACGATGACCGGACAGGCTGTGAACCCTATGATGACGCCTACCTTAAGCTCATTGGGACGGTGGCGTTTGATGTTTGTCCATGATCTTTCTTGTCTTGCCCTTAATGGTGTATTCTCTTACTGCTCTGGCTTCTGCCAAGTCATTGAGTACCTTCATTGTGGCTTTCTAGGCTATTGTTTTTTTGTATTATATTTACACGAGCATATTTGTGTTTTACTTATATTGCCTATTGATGCTGCCTTGTTGGTTAGAGATTAGATCATGGCGGGGATTTCTTTATTTACACTGTCCTGTTTTAATGGGGTGACAGTAGGGTAAGTGTGAGGTTTGGTGCACCCTAGAACAGGTTTAAACCCCCAGTGGCCTACTTTGCCACTGACCGTTCCAAGGCGGTAGCCCTATTGTCAACCCTTTTGTGTTTGTGATGTCGTTTGCATTTTTTATTACTATTGCCTTTTCGTTTGTCTGTTTGCGTGTTTCTTTTTGTGTTTTGTGGTTGACTGTTGTCCTTGAATTCTGCTTTCCCTGTCCCATATTTTTATCCTTCTTTAACGCCGTGTCAGCAGGATGCATTGCTGTGCCTATTGCTTTTTTCCCGAATCGTTAATTTTTGATGGAGTTACGGCCCCTTGACTTTTCTTTTTAAATTTCTTGTCGGCGCTACTCCTTCTTAACGCCTTGTTGGATTTTGACGAAACTTGACAGGAAGCATCGGTAAGGTGTCTAGTTGTGCATGTCGCGTTCCAGTTTGCTGATTTATGACGGAATTATGGTACTTTGACATTTTTACTTTAAATTTCTTGTCGGCGCTACTCCTCCTAAACGGCTTGTTGGATTTCTACACAATTTGACAGGAAGCCTCAGTATGATGTCTAGTTGTGGAAAGCATGGTATATCAATGAAATTTTGGACAAGTTCGAAAACCAGCTAGATCTAGTTAGTAACGACAGGTTATGGACCTTGATTTGTTGAAAAATCCTATATTGTATTTTCCTTTGTTAAATCTGTAGTTACTTCATTTTTTATCTGATCTTTACCATATTTGTTTAGAATGTTAATATAAACCACCCCGACCCCCTCCCATTTTTTATTAAACTGCATTCATAGAAGAAAGTGGGACACATTAAAAAATGCCCATGCCAGACTAGACACAGCAGACTTATTGCCCATGATTACCAGGTGAGCCATCTAAGGCCATCCTATCCCTGTTGTTTTTGCAATGTTTTAAAAAAACTACTGATGGGAATTTTATGTCGACAACCCTTGATATAAGAGCCGTTTTAGCCAGTAGAGGATCCACAGGCCCTCTTGGGCCTCTTGTTTTTAATAGAATGGCATTTTGTTTTTAAACAAATGCACTTAAGTGTCATCTCAGCACACGGCAAACTTAATTGTTTTTAGTTACTAAAATGTTTACAAACTTTCATTTAAGCATCATTGACATTTTTATTTTTAAGTCCAGCCCCCATTAGGCGAGACATGTGAATCCACGGATTTCGTGTGTTTACAGTACGATCATCAATACTTTGAAACAATTATACCAGCAGTACTTTGGATATATCAATTATTAAAGTATCAGCATATCGATGTATGACGATCTCGTCAACAAGCAAGTCACTTTAAATTAAATTTGAACTCGAAGTAGTGTTCACCTGACCACTTAGCTGTACGTTTTCATATCAGTTTAACGTAATTTCTGTCTGCCAGTACTTTTGTTGCTTTGCTTGTACTGTTTATTACTACTAATGTTACAGTTGTTGATTGATATTTGTACAGTTCCATATGTATTCTTTATAGAGTTGTTACACTATAAACTAGTATAGAGTCGTATTCATAGAAACGCTTATATTATTAGTATAGAGGTATTCTCCAGGAAAGGCTTAATAGGCATTTCCTCTCCTAGAAACACTTAGAGATGTCAGTTAATAGAAACGTCATTATTTTCCTGGAAATGCGTATAGAAGTATGCTCCTAGAAACGTACAGTTATATAGTTCTTCTTGTAGAAACGTTTAGTAAGGTCTTCCGGTAGAAAAGCTTATACCGTTATTTTCCAGGAAACGCTTATAAGAGGTCTTCTCCTAGAAACACTTATAGAGGTATTCTCCGGGAAAGGCTTAATAGGCATTTCCTCTCCTAGAAACACTTAGAGATGTCAGTTCATAGAATTATCATTATTTTCCTGGAAAAGCGTATAGAAGTATTCTCCTAGAAACGCTTAAATAGTTCGTCTCCTAATACTTAATGGTTTAAGAAAGAGTATACGGACGTGATGCCATTATATGGTGTGTTTTATTTGCTTTGACTTGCAATTTCAGATACGAGTAAAGTGTCAAACAACGCGATACGAACTTTTCAACTCTAAGGGTTATATTGACAAATATAGCATTGAAGTTAAATGCACGTTTGGAGAGTGGCTCATAGATGAATTTCCTAGCTGTAAAGGAAGTAAGTAGTTTGAAGTTAAACCCAATATTTAAAATTGTTGTTTGTGTCTATGCGTGCTTTTGGTTGACTGTGGTCCTTGAATGCAGCATTTCCTGTTCGACTTTTCTATATCTACTTTAACAGTAGCTTAGAAACCTAACTTAGAAACCTAGCTTACCATTGTACAATACTACAGACCAGAAAACAGTATGACAGGAGACATTTGGAAATCGCCGAACACGATATTTGATAACAGTATTGCAGTCTCGGTTTGATTGAGACTGGTTAATGAAATTATTGCTACCGTTCACGCCTTGAGCAGAACTAAATATTAAAAATGTCAATAGTACGAAAATGTTAGAAGTCCGGAAAATGGTATGCATATGACGCTGAACATTGACTTTTCAATGTGGTATTTTCATACCATTCAATGGCCATTGGCAAATGGTCCCAGTTTCTATCAAAATGCTTTCCCCTAAACGAGAAAACAATGGATTAATTAAACAAATTAGAATAAGACGGGAGCAGAGGTTATGAATCCTTATCACCAGAAAGTCATATGCATACCATCTCAACCCGGAGCTAAAGGGCGTGAACGGTAGCAAGCAGTTTTACTACCGTTTATGAACGACAGTCTCAATCAAACGCGAGATTGCAATACCTTTTGGAATTAACGTTTTCGGCGATTTCCAAATTCTCATTTCATACTCCGTTTTATATTGAAAATGATACTGGAGTAATAAATACTGGGAGTAATAAATACTGGAGTAATAAATCGAGATGCTAATTATAATGCTTCACACCTTTTGCCACTTACCGTTCCAAGGTGGTAGCCCTATTATCAACCCTGGTGTGGTTGTGATGTCTTATTTCTGACAGATGGACAGACTCAATAAACCCGATTCTGCTACTGTTTTCTCTTGTTTGTGTTGATTGCTTTCATGGGATTCCTCTTTCAGTATTTATTTTTATAGAAATTATCTATTATATATATTTTGTAAATAGTCAAAGCATGTTAAGGATAAGTTGTCTTTTGTGCCTTTACTTATCAATGAAGTTTAAATATGAATAAACAATATATGTATATCATACTCTTAATAGTGATGTCTCTGTCAGTAATTAAAGAGTAATTATAATGCAATTATTATGCAACACGTTTTTTTGTTTTTAATATTTTATTCAGACATCAAATGTATATCAGTTATCATATATAATTTGCAGATAAGAAAAGGGGAGAAATAGAGGGAACATATCTACATTGTTTAACACTTTACCACTCGCCAACTTCATAAAAGTATAAACAATAGACAAATATACAATATGAAAGCCTTAATTGATCAACATATTTTGAACAATATTCCATCTTTGATATGATTTGACTTCAGTATGGGGTACATGTATGTTGAGTACAATACAAGATTTCTAAAACGTTTTAGTTCTTCAATAAAGATTGCGACCTTAGGTAGACATTTTTCCAATCTGCATGAGTTAATATATTTTTTGTAAATAAGTAAACATATATAATATATAATAATATCTGAAATTGAAGAGCATTCTGGGCCCAAAAGAATATTTTCGGGGTTCATTTCGACTGAGATTTCGCACTTGTCTCTTAATTGGTAAAATAAATATATTAAGACATTTTTTGACCACATGCAATCATAAAACAAATAAATCATTGTTTCTTTTG
>JAWPHD010013509.1:0-67749 GCA_037043455.1 Cyrtodaria siliqua | reverse complement strand
CCCTATACATCTTACTGACCCCACATATTTCTGTAGGGGGATCAGTAACAAACCAATAACTGATTTATTGCATCGAGCACCTTTTTTAAGGTAATCGCCGATATTTAACCCATTTTAATATATCGTCAACTTCATTGAGACGTTTGCGCAATATGACGTCATGACGCTGACGTCACGACCGGTACATTTAAAAAATTTAAATTTACTTATTATGTGTGATTACTAACGCCTTACAGAACTATTTACAAATGATTTAAACTTTGAATCGGAATTGTAGGTCCATATTGTTTTAGTGACCCTCTATGAAATCTACTGACCCCACTATAGAATAATAGAGGGTCACCATGTGACCACTCTTATCCAATGAAATTCCTAGGATTTTGTGCGAGGTGCAATAACATGTCATGCTGATCATTCGTAAAAGTCCCCCATATCAAAATCAATTATTAGTTTTCAAGAAGTAGTCGCTACAAATTTGTTTTTTTAAAAATTCATTTTAAGCTTTGGCGGCCATCTTGAATCTCACATCACCGTGAAGTTTTGCTAGGATCAACTAGACATCACGTACAACATTTCTGTAATGTTTCATGAAAATCCATCCTGTAGTTTCAGAGGAGTTGTCGCTCCATTACAAAGTTTACAGACGGACGACGGACAAACGCACCACGGCATAAAGCTCTGCTGATCTTTGATCAGTAGAGCTAAAAAACACACTAAATATTGTCTTCGCGATAACACAAGAACAGCTGGCACAACAAACTCGAAACTTCGCAATAATGTTTGTGTCATGGTTTAGTTGTGCACCTCTCCTATTCGGTAGATTCTCTTAAGAAATATGGTTGCCTGGGTAACAAAACTTGTAAAAAATCACTAAACATTGCTCGTCTTCGCGAATAAACTCAAGAACAGCTGGCCTACAAACTCGAAACTTGGCAGTAATGTTTGTGTCCACGTTTGTAGTTATGCACCGCGCGTTTGGGTAGATTCGCATAAGAAATGTGTTTTGCCATGGTAACAAAACTAGTAAAAAATCACTAAAAAGTTGCTTGCCTGCGCGATAACTCAAGAACAGCTGGCACTACAAACTCGAAACTTTGCAGGAATGTTTTGTGTCATGGTCGTTGAAGTGGGCATATATGTTTTACAAACATATCTTGTGACTACAGCGTCTTAATTACTGGTCCTTTGAGATCACCAAGTCCAATCTGTGTGGCTTTAAAGTATAATACCGCTTAAACTGGTGCTAGTGAGCTTAAGAGGTTTTGCACCTTATAGAACCTCTCATGAATCGACTCAATAACACCAAGTCTACTTTAATTTTTTTGTTTGTGTTTTGTTGCTTCCAGTGGATCCACTTTTCTAGTAAATATATGTTATGTTACCTTCCGATATAAAGGACAGTACTGCCCGTTTTGTTTGGTAGTAGTGGCAACACCTCCTTGGTCAGGTTTATTTTGCGGCCAGTGGTCGGGGGCACTTTTTGGAATCCAAGTATCCTGAAAGGTTAAGTATTTATGCATACCAGTCTATTCATTACTACTAGATCGTTTTCTACGCTTCCTTTTTTAAAGAAAACGTCTAGAAGCTTTCTTTCTAAAAGTTTTTTTTTTTAAAGCAGCAGCCATTTTACCGAAACACTGACAGTTATCGTTTCCGATTGGCTGATACAGCTACAACAGACAGCACGACAGAAAGACAATCCATTATTTCTTAAATTAATAAATAAAGTTGAAAAACTTCATCATTATATCGACTTAATGTGGATGGTCAAACAACTATGTAATAAAAATAATGATTACGGACATGTGGTTCCGGTTTCAAAACTATTTCTTGACAAGGCGTTTTTGGGATCGGTAAACTATATTCTGTAAAAAAAGGTTTTGGACCATGGCAGTGTTCGAACCCGTACAATGCTCGCTGAACCATGACATTCGACCATAACCATTATTATCTCACAATAGATCAACAATCAACAATAATTATCGTTTACAATAGAAGTTTGCGAACAAAATAAATTCTTTTTATTGGTTACTCGAATGTGTCCGTAACTGTTACTTTTTATGGACTTTGCAACATTTTTTACAGACCCTTTGGGTGTTCGCGATATATTTTTTAAATCAAATCTTGTTTGGGAATTTAATGTTTCTAGTATCAAATTAACCGGGTAGGGTAGACCTTGGTTACTAAAGAAAGATACTTAAATTCTGTCCACTAGGTTTTATTTTTATATGACTTTATATATCCTGGTCCAAACCTTTTTTTACCGAGTATATATGTATAAAATAGGATCTTGCATAAGTGCCTGTTTAATACTGAATTTAATAAAACGAGTTTGATAAACGCATATAAAAGTACGAACCAAAGCTTTACATTTAAAATGTTTGCCCTTTACATAAAGGAATGTCCTTTACATTTACTTAAAGGGAATGTAGGCATACAGTCAAACAATCAAATGATAAACAAAGAAGACTCGATCATTTGAAAGTTCTTTGAAACGAACATTGAAGCCGCCATTTTGAAAACTATGACAGCATAGTGCTTAATACCATATATGGAATATTCATAACTATGAAATTCGACTGATTTATAGCATTACAATCATGGCAACTGTATGAAAAATAAAATATTCTAACGTGTTATAATGCATCATATGACAGTAAATGATTCTGCATTTATTTTGCTTCAATTGATATTTATCAATATACCATATATGATAAATTAGAACTATGACGTCATAGTTCTCAAAATTGCGGCTCCATATCCATTTTAGAACAACCTTTAAATGGTTATGTATTTGTTTATTATACGATTAAGGGTTGCTTGTATCTTTCATCATGTGACTAGACAACCAATTATAATAGAAAGGATTGCTTGTATCTTCATCATGTGACCTGGACAAACCCATTATAATATAAAGGGTTTCCTTGTATCTTCATCACGTGACCTGGACAACCCATTATTATAGAAAGCGTTGCTTGTATCTTCATCATGTGACCTGGACAACCCATTATAATATAAATGGTTGCTTGTATCTTCATCATGTGACCTGGAAAACCCATTATAATATAAAGGGTTGCTTGTATCTTCATTATGTGACCTGGACAACCCATTATAATATAAAGGGGTTGCTTGTATCTTCATCACGTGACCTGGACAACCCATTATTATAGAAAGGGGTTGCTTGTATCTTCATCATGTGACCTGGACAACCCATTATAATATAAAATGGTTGCTTTTATCTTCATCATGTGACCTGGACAACCCATTATAATATAAAGGGTTGCTTGTATCTTCATCCTGTGACCTGGACAACCCATTATAATATAAAGGGTTGCTTGTATCTTCATCACGTGACCTGGACAACCCATTATAATATAAAGGGTTGCTTGTATCTTCATCACGTGACCTGAACAACCCATTATTATAGAACGGGTTGCTTGTATCTTCAATCATGTGACCTGGACAACCAATTATAGTATAAATGGGTTGCTTTATCTTCATCATGTTGACCTGGACAAGCCATTATAAATATAAAGGGTTGCTTGTATCTTCATCATGTGACCTGGACAACCCATTATAATAGAAAGGGTTGCTTGTATCTTCATCACGTGACCTGGACAAACCATTATATAGAAAGGGTTGCTTGTATCTTTCATCATGTGACCTGGACAAACCAATTATAATATAAATGGTTGCTTGTATCTTCATCATGTGACCTGGACCAATCCCATTATAATATAAAGGGTTGCTTGTATCTTCATCATGTGACCTGGACAACTCATTATAATATAAAGAGTTGCTTGTATCTTCATCATGTGAACTGGACAACCCATTATAATAGAAAGGGTTGCTTGTATCTTCATCACGTGACCTGGACAACCCATTATTATAGAAAGGGTTGCTTGTATCTTCATCATGTGACCTGGACAACCCATTATAAAATAAATGGTTGCTTGTATCTTCATCATGTGACCTGGACAACCGTTTATAATATAAAGGGTTGCTTGTATCTTCATCATGTGACCTGGACAAACCCATTATAATATAAAGGGTTGCTTGTATCTTCAACACGTGACCTGGACAACCCATTATAATAGAAAGGGTTGCTTGTATCTCCATCCTGTGACCTGGACAACCCATTATAATATAAAGGGTTGATTGTATCTTCATCATGTGACCTGGACAACCCATTATAATAGAAAGTGTTGCTTATATCTTCATCATGTGACCTGGACACCCATTATAATAGAAAGGGTTGCTTGTACCTTCATCATGTGACCTGGACAACCATTACAATAGGAAGGGTTGCTTGTATCTTCATCATGTGACCTGGACAACCCAATTCAATAGAAAGGGTTGCTTGTATCTTCATCATGTGACCTGGACAACCCATTACAATAGCAAGGGTTGCTTGTATCTTCATCATGTGACCTGGACAACCCATTACAATAGCAAGGGTTGCTTGTATCTTCATCATGTGACCTGAACAACCCATTACAATAGGAAGGGTTGCTTGTATCTTCATCATGTGACCTGGACAACCCAATACAATAGAAAGGGTTGATTGTATCTTCATCATGTGACCTGGACAACCCATTACAATAGGAAGGGTTGCTTGTATCTTCATCATGTGACCTGGACAACCCATTACAATAGCAAGGGTTGCTTGTATCTTCATCATGTGACCTGGACACCCCATTATAATAGAAAGGGTTGCTTGTATCTTTATCATGTGATCTGGACAACCCATTATAATAGAAAGGGTTGCTTGTATCTTCATCATTACAGGTATATTCCGGAATATAACAAATTAACGGTAACATTTCGCTACACAACTGTTAATCAAAACTCTGTCCAGTGTTCAGGTCATATAATAAAAGACTTCGATTAGAATATATAATATAACTTGTATCTGCTGGAATATTGCAAGAATTTCTTGCATAAATGCATTACGACTAAACAAGCGCACTGCACTATGGGCTGTATCTAAATCTTCATCTAGCTGTAGAATTTGGTTTTATATTGTTAACAAACATCCCCGTGTGGTTGACGGGGTAGAATACAACCACTGCTATCTCACAAACACACTGTCACATGCAGAGGGGTATCAGGACACCACGTATGCAAACGTGGCTCTATCGCAAATGGAGTTGCAGCAACTCTGCAGCTCTGTAGGTAAGCATGTTCTAGGCCCATTCTCCATATGCTATCTTGATGTAACTGAAGATGAGCATGGCAAGTTCATTCCTGTTAGGCGCCATATAACCTTGCATGTGTTGGTGCGCCTTAAAACCCAATTAAATTAACAAACAATGTTACAGCTACACATTAACATATATATAGATATAAGACTTCAAGTAAGATCTTGATTTCTTAAAGAAGTTCATGACACTGCTATGAACACAATTGGTTGACTCAAACAAATGCTGTTACTCGCCGGTCACGTAGAGGAAGAAATTCGAACAAATTGTTCAAATTAAGACTACTTGTGAAGTCGAACCATACTGGAAGTTAATTATTCTCTTGCTTTATAGATCAGCTTTTGCCAAGTTTCGCGGTGGCGTGGCACCACTTAGAATAGAAACAGGCAGATATGAAAAATTACCCGAAGCTGACCGCAAATGTCCGTTTTGTGATACGATTTAAAACGAGCTGCATATTTTAGTGATTATCTTTTTTCGAAGGCACTGTATGTAAATCCAGTTTTTGATCACATGTCAAATGCGGATAAGCTTGCCTTTTTATTCTTCATTCATGACATGTTAAGAGTTACTGCCAAAACATGTTTTAACGTTCAAGAAGAACATTTTATATGTGTAAATAGTAACTTCTTATTATCCTAATTGTTTTACTTGTCAAATATTTGTATGTACTCTGAACTACCGTTTTATAGTCAGTTGATAATGAAATACAATATGTTTAAGGAAATGTTAAGGTATCACATTTGAATTATAATTACCTGTATACGCATTTTGTTCTTAAAAGCTATAACACCAGCAGTAATTCAGTGACATATTGTCTGACGGCTGTTATAGTCTGCTGCCTCTTATAATGCATTATTGAGCGGCAATGTACTGATATAGGACATAGACAGACAGACAGACAGACAGACAGATTAAAGTAGGTTTATTCGCGGGTTCTTAAAATACTCCTGACTGAACATGCGTAAAATTAATTATAAGTTATTGACCTGGCTAATTAAAGCCTTTTATATAGTGTCATTAGAGTTGGGTTCTCACACTATGTCAGATATATATACCTAGTCGTCAGTAGGTTTGGAAACGGTGTACATCTGTCAAAATGTGCTTGTTGATGGCGGGATAGGGACATGAACTTATTTGCAGGGGTGGGGAGGGGGAGGGCTGAGGGGAGGGGGGGGGGGCTTGGAGGCAACATAGCTATATGTGTAAGAATGACCAAAACATCACAGAAATATGTGAAGAAAAAAGAAGTTTCGAGTGGGTAGGGGTGGCGGGGGAGGCGGGGAGAATGAGCGGATGTCAACATAGCTATATGTGTAAGAATTTACCAAAACAAAACAGAAATATGTAACACAAAAAACGAGTTTCGATTGTTTTTTGGGAGGGGGGGTGAGGGGTGGAATATCTTGGGATTTCTCTGGAATATTACTTGGAATTACATGTGCATTATGCTAATTATACAGTAGAAATTCCCGAGTTGTTTCCTTTAGTAGGCAATAACAGGGGCATAGCTTGGCCTGTTTTCAACACAGTCCTAATACGAGGCGCCGAGTGGGTGTATGGTTTGGGAGTAGTGTCTCCCTTTCAAAAAGGGGGTTTGAGGGGCCTCTTCCGATATATTGTTTCATCAATGGACCAACATGTTGCTCTTACAAGCGATATTTGTCAGGAATATAGTAATTTGCCACCCTCTGATCTTTATTACATTTTTCAACTTTTTAGAGTTTTTGTTTTAAGTTTTAGTTTTCCAAGTTACACCCGGGAGTAAGGGAGTATGCCACGCTACGCCCCTGAATAATACGGGTGTAAATATACCTGTCCAGATGGAATGCGGCAATTTCAGAAATGTGGCGTTCGAATGTGCGGTACTGGTCATGTTGTGGATCTTCTTCTACTTCCCTGGCAAATCTGCAATGTAGTTCTTATTTAACTGATGACAATATGCATATATAGTTTTGGTTCATTCTTGTACCTCGACAACTACAAATTTTGCAGTACGCCATAATGCGAAGGGGCCTACCAATTTGTAAACGTTACGTGTTTTAGGATAGGAATTCTAACCTTTTGCGTTCGTTCCAATCCTTGCATGCATATTATGTTCTGTCATGTACATTTGTAACGTTGTAAACTAATTGGATATAAAATAAGTTTAATTGAATGTTCGTATAAATAACACAGCTAGTCCATATATTAGACATAGTTGGAGGGTATTTATGTGGTGTCGTACATAAATGTAAGAAATATTACTTAATTTGCAAAAGGTGTTTAGGGATTTTTAAATAGAACTTATCAAGCAGTTTTACAGATTCAAACTTGTCAAGGCAGTCTCTATATAAGTCTATAACAGTTTGCACACTTTTGGACAAATGTTTTTTGTTTTATTTTCGAAAGTGCATTAGATTCAAAAACAATGTTGAGGACACGCCAACTTCTGCATTCTTGAAAGGCGGAAATGGCAAAAGTATAAATCTGAAAGGACAACCTCGAAATAACTAAGTGGTCAAACTTCATGTTGACTTTACAAATAATAATGTCGATGTTTTCTACATGTATTTTACCTCATCGGTTTGAATAAAGCTTGTCCTCCGTCGCTAAATGTCAATTTTAGTTTCAGTTGTGTTCCGGTGAGGGTATCATCTAAAACAATAATAATCATACGAATAATGGAATTATCATTATGACAAGAAACACCAGAAAGACAAAATCAAGAGGCCCAAGAACGCGTGAGGATACTCTCACTGGTTAGCATGACGTTTATGTATTAGTTTAAGTATAATAAAAAATAGAAACCCAAAACACGTCTTAAATATAAATAAATCTACGCCAAATTGTATGGTTTATGGCGAAACCGGTACTATGTTATGGTTTTAGTGGCATCTGGGAAACGCACGACTTTCCAAATAGTAAGTCGTTGATTGCATCTGCGCATCAAAAGCTCGATCTATTTTTAAACGAATGGTATGAAACAGTTGAAAATTCTAGTATATATACAGATTATTTAAAACTAAATTTGGCTTTGAGCGATACTTGACAGATACACCCGGTAAACTACTCGAGTATATGGTAAAGTTGAGAACAAGAAACCATAAGTTACCAATTTAAACTAATAGTAATAGTAATCTTTATTTCCTCCATTTATAGGTTAGCATATATAAACAATGATGCATATAGTACAAAAGTACAGTAATTTTAGATGGCAAAAATATTAAATCAACATATTTACATAATGTATAGATCAATATTTAAATTTAATTATGCGCATTCACTCCTTTTTACGTGTTTGAAAACCATAGTAATAATTTTCGGCTGTATCACAATATCATAAATCACTAAACATGTTAGCTAACCATTGTGTATTTTAAATAATACAACAATATTTGTCCAACATATTAACAATGTATATGCAATTATCTATAAGGACAATCTTTCACCTATGGTTGTGACCTGCTCAGTAGTATTTAACTGAGTAAGTGTCATCCATCGGGATATTTTACTTCGTTTTGATTATGTAGATACAACGAGCCTGTTTCCCTGTAATGACGCCTTGCCGAAACGAAATACAAGAGTTCATAGGGATATGAAATGACTCCTTGTGACTATATCTGGTTATTTATATAAACATTGTTTCACCCGTTCTTACAAAAACATTTTGTGAATAACGCTTATGATAATTATAAGTAAATGATCACTGTTATCAGTATAGTAGTAATGACCTAGGCCAGCAATTAAGTCACAAAGTTGTTCAGTTTGGCCTTTCGATATGAACTTATAATATGTATCAAAGCCAGCATAGCTTAAAATAGCTGTCCATAGTGCATTTCTTAGCGCATTGTTTTCAGCGCATACATTAACAATGTGTGTAATTTTTTTATATATCATTCTGTTGCACTTTGGACTTTTTTTCGGGCGGCTGAATGATAATAATTGACCCAGTACATGTATCGCTGTTTGACATTGTAGTCTTAATCCCGGTATTTTTCTACTTAATTGCCATATTCGACATGGAGCATTTATATTAAAAATATTTAACACCTGATCTTATGTCATCATTGAGGCAAGTCCTGATGACATTTGTATAGATTCTAATGCAGTATATATATTTTTTAAAACCCTCTTCCATGTACATTTTGTAGGAAAAACTGAGTGGTCAACAATATTATGCAGATAGTTAATTGAATCATATTTAACAAGTAATCTGTATATATCGGGAATAAAACCATGTGTTTATTTATCATCATTCAAATATCTCAATAATCTATTGACAAATATTTGTTTTGATACATATATTTTTAGTAAGCTCACTCGACCATTGCTAGCGAAATGGAGGGGTGAAGGCATTAGGGCTATCATGTACTTGGATGACGGATTTGGGTGTGATTAGACCATAGACAGCACACAAATTATAGCTCACACAGTTAAATCAGATTTATTGGAATCTGGTTTTGTTCCAAATCCTGAGAAATCTATATGGGAGCCAGTCAATATATTACAATGGCTTGGCGCTGTAATAGATAGTTTGAATGGTATAGTTTATATTCCAGAAAACAGGATAGAAAAGTTTTTTTGGAGTATTAAAGATGTTCAAACGCATATGAAATCGACTGCACGTGTGCACGTGAAAAAAAGTTGCTAGTGTTATTGGACAGATTATTTCCATGAACATAGCAATTGGAAATGTTTCCCAAATTATGACTAGATACCTCAGTATGGATGTATTGAACGCTAATACGTGGAACTCTTATATCAAACTTTCAGCAGATAGTATAGCTCAGTTACAGTTTTGGAAAGAAAATGTGATATCTGTTACTGGTAGAAAACTAGATTGTTTTAATAATTGTTCTAAGATCGTTTATAAAGATGCTAGTGGAGAGGGTTATGGAGGTTATGGGATAAATACGATTAATGGCGTAGTACAGGGTACACGGTCAGAAGATGAGAGTCTTAAATCCTCCACATGGAGAGAGCTTGTGGCTGTATACAGAGTGTTGTTAGCTTTAACAGATATACTTAAAACTCAGAGAGTTACATGGTTTACAGATAATACAGGAGTATGTAGTATTGTGAAAAAGGGATCGATGAAACCAGAATTGCAAGATGTTGCAATGGAAATATTTAAACTGTGTATTTCTAATTCAATAATGATTGAAATAGAATGGTTACCACAGGAACAAAATGGTAGATCTGACTGTTTGTCTCGGATTATTGAGATGGACGATTGGAGTATTTCTGTTGAAATTTTACAGTTTATTTGGGAGAGATGGGGGCAGTTAGAAGTTGATTGGTTTGCTTCAACACAAAATGCAAAACTGCCAGTATTTTATTCAAGGTTTTGGAACGAACATTGTTCTGGGGTTGATGCTTTCACTTTCAATTGGGAGAATACAGCTTGATTGTTTGTACCACCAATTAAGTTGGTTTCTAAGGTAATTAAACAATGAGACAAAACAAAGCACATGGTGTTTTGATAGTTCCTTATTGGAAGTCAGCACATTTTTGGCCTTTATTGTGTCCAAAACAAGGCAATTTCATTCCGAATGTGATCGATTGGATTGATCTTCCCACCAGAAAAAAGTATTATCTTCCTTGTAAAAATGGAAAAGGTATATTCGGAACGCAACATTTACTGTTCAGGATGCTAGCGTTCAAAATTAGATTTTTTATTATGAAAGGGAGATAAGCCATGATTTAACTGGAAAGGGTACTGGTCAGGTAGACAAGAGTTGTTTCCCTTAAACGGAACCGTGTAACTCCTTATTTGAGTAATTGTAGTAGACAATTGATTCACAGGAAAATGAATTCAAATAATAATGCATATTAAAATGTATTTATAAAAGGTAGAAATAACTTTGTTGTTGACATAGGTGTGTGTATACGCAGATAAGATATATACACACAGTTTGGTCTATTAGATGTTGTTGCTGTTTTTAATCATTCGGGCGTTCAAAAATAAAATGTTTATTTTGTTTCTATTTTGTTTCTGTTTGCTAGTTGTTATAAATAATGAATATTTATTATAGTAGAGAATACAGATCAAGTAACGAATAACATAATGTTTTATTTCCAAAATAGAATATAAGGCTAATAAAAGTTTTTGTTTATACATTTTTTCAGGTTTTCGCTGAAGAAATTGAAGAGTTACCAGAAAGTCTGGCGGACAAAGTGACCCTGCTCCCAGAATTATTGAAGGACTCTAGGGCTACAAGTACAGTTAAAAATTACTATCGTGGATTTAATCGATATAAACAATGGGCCTTAGGTAATGGAATTGGGGGTAGGAACATTTTGCCTGCTAAGGCTTTCATGTTGCTATTTACTTAGCATCACTTGTACAAACTGCTAATACACCAAGTCCTATAATAAACGCATTTTACAGTATAAAATGGGTACATGAATTATATGATATGAATTCGCCAACAAATTCCAAGTTAGCGACATTTTAGAAGCCAGTAAAAGGAAGTAAGCTAAACCTGTGAATAAAAAAGAACCAGTAACTGTCGTAATGTTAGAAAATATGTTTAAAGCATTATATGTGGTAGGAAATGTTAAAAATCAGAGAACTATATGTGCATGTTTAATAGCTTATGCTGGTTTCCTTAGAAGTGAGGAGTTGCTGAAAATAAAATGTTGTGATGTTAAGTTTGATAGTACACATATGAGCATTTTTATGGAATCCAGTAAAACAGATAAGTACAGGGATGGACCATGGATCTTAATTGCTAGAACTGGTACGTTGAGGTGTCCAGTTATAAATTTAGAAAAGTATTTGTTGTGGACAAAATTGACTGAAGACTCAACAAATTACATATTTTGTAATCTAAGTGCAACTAAGGAAGGGTTCAACATTAGAAGTGATTTGAAGCATATGTCATACTCTACAATGCGTGAACTATTTTTAGAAGCTTTTAAGCCGCATGTTCAGGATATTTCACGCTTTTGTATGCATTCTCTCAGGTCAGGAGGAGCAACAGCAGCTGCAAATAACGGTATTTCAGATAGACTTTTCAAAAGACATGGGAGATGGTTGAGTGAAAATGCAAAAACGGTTATGTTAAAGATGCTTTCAATGAAAGGCTTAAAGTGTCTTTAAGTTTGGGTTTATAGTATACCAATTAATAGCAACAATTTAAGGTGAATACATGCCCGTTCTTTTAGTCTTCAGTCGGTCAGTCCTGCGACTTACACCAAAAAATATAAATAGTTGTGTTTTATATTTTCTGTCATATGAGTAGTGGAGGATTAAGGGAAATGTAATTTTCAACGTTTGATTGTGAAATAATTAGATGAAAATTACTTTCCCTTGATATAAAAGTAATCATTGGTGGCGTTGCAGTTAGTGCACGTGCAACGCACAAAGGAATGTTTTAGGCATTTAGTCAAAGGTACGGCCGACTACAGACGTAAACAATTATTTTAAGGAAATTAAAAGGTTTAAGTGAATTTTTAATAGATGCTTTAATTTAATATATTGAATTGGTTTATGTTTTGAAGTTTTGCATGGTTCATGCAAGTACCCTATGATGACGCCTACCTAAAGCCCGTTGGGACGGTGGCGTTTGATGTTTGTCCATGATCTTTCTTGTCGTGCCCTTAATGGTGTATTCTCTTACTGCTCTGGCTTCTGCCAAGTCATTGAGTACCTTCATTGTGGCTTGCTAGGCTATTGTTTTTTTGTATTATATTTACACGAGCATATTTGTGTTTTACTTATATTGCCTATTGATGCTGCCTTGTTGGTTAGAGATTAGATCATGGCGGGGATTTCTTTATTTACACTGTCCCGTTTTAATGGGATGAGAGTAGGGTAAGTGTGAGGTTTAGTGCACCCTAGAACCGGTTTAAACCCCCAGTGGTCTACTTTGCCACTGACCGTTCCAAGGCGGTAGCCCTATTGTCAACCCTTTTGTGTTTGTGATGTCGTTTGCATTTTTTATTACTTTTGCCTTTTCGTTTGTCTGTTTGCGTGTTTGTTTTTGTGTTTTGTGGTTGACTGTCGTCCTTGAATGCTGCTTTCACTGTCCGATATTTTTATCCTTGTTTATAATAACACTATTTTCAGAAATTCATAATTAGAATTGAGAATAACTGGACTCAGAAGTAGATGAGTGCAAGTCGTGTGACTCGGGGTTAAGAAGTTTTGTAAATTTAATGGAAAGTCACTTGACTCAGAATTACATGTGCCTGACTGGGAGTCAGAGAATTGTAAAATGATTATTGTGAGATGTATTTGATGTTATAATAACAGTTGATAAAACTTTGAGATTAGTAAGGTGTTCAGATAAATGATGTTGATGTTGTAAAAGTATTGTGAATTATATGTAGAATTAAGTCACAGGATTCAGAAATATAATTGAGAGTCACTGGACTCAGAAGTAGAATTTAGAGTCACTGGACTCAGAAATATAATTAAGAGTCACTGGATTCAAAATAGAATTGAATCACTGGACTCAGAAGTAGATGTATGAGGCGAGTCGTGTGACTCGGGGTTAATACCTTTGTAAATCTAATGGAGATTCACTTGACTCAGGATTAGATTTGCCTGACTGGGGGTCACGTGACTCGGGGTCAGAGAATTGTAAATTATGTTTTGTAAAATTATCATTACGAGTCATTGGCAAGTTGTACTTTATGTTATAATAACAGTTGATATAACATTGAGATTAGTAAGGTGTTCAGATAAATGATGTTATTGAGATGATGATTTGAATTTAGATTGTATGTGTTGTAAAAGTATTGTGAATTATATGTAGAATTGAGTCACTGGATTCAGAATACAATTGAGAGTCACTGGACTCACAAGTAGAATTTAGAGTTACTGGACTCAGGAATATAATTTAGAGTCACTGGATTCAAAAAGAATTGAATCTCTGGACTCAGAAGTAGATGTACGAGTGCGAGTCGTGTGACTCGGGGTTAAGACGTTTGTAAACCTAATGGAGAGTCACTTGACTCAGGATTAGATATGCCTGACCGGGAGTCACGTGACTCGGGGTCGAGAATTGTAAATTATTTTTTTGTAAAATTATCATTACGAGTCATTGGATTCGGGGCAAGTTGTATTTTATGTTATAATAACAGTTGATATAACATTGAGATTAGTAAGGTGTTCAGATAAATGATGTTGATTTGAATTTAGATTGTATGTGTTGTAAAAGTATTGAAAAGTATAATTATGGTACGTGCAGTCGGTCAGTCCTGCGACTTACACCAAAACATATGAATAGCTGTGTTTTATATTTTCTGTCATATGAGTAGTGGAGGATTAAAGGAACGTGTTCCATAATTCACACCCGAACAGGGCTTTTGGAAGAACAACCGATTTATAAATTGTGAGTGACGTTAATGGATTAAGCCCGTTAGGATGAATACCGCTATTAACAAGGCTTAAGAACATACCTCTTAATTTCTTGTTTGATTCGCGCACAGTGTTCGATGCTTAAATATTTATCACAAATAATACCAAGATGAGTGTATTGGTCAACTTAGGATATGCAATTATCGCCTAATATCCAACGTCGGCTGGTTCTCTTCAACTCAGAACTTGTTTCATTAAAAACTATAACGGTGCATTTCGACGGATTGTATTCAAATCGCCATTTCATGGCATAACTGTTACATATACTTAACATGTTATCAAGGCCGTTCTTAGAAAATGAGACCAGTACCATGCCATCTGCTACTGTAGGTGAACCACACGTTAAATTGAAGATGCACAAACCGTAACCGCTTTGTTCCAGCTCTATTATGAGACCGCCTATGAATAATAAATACAATAAAGGTGAGATTTTACCACCATGTCTGGAACCCTGTAAAACACTAAACCACTCAGACATGCATCTCTGATTTCTAACACAACTCGTCATATTGCGGTAAATATCAACAAAAGCAAGAAAGGGATGGACTTCTATATTTGTTTCGTAAAGCTTAACAAAAGGACCGTCGTGCCACAAGCGATCAAAGGCTTGCCTAGAGTCTAGAAAACAAGCATAAACTTTACTGTTGTTTTCTTTTCCATAAAGAATGCATTCTCTAAGCGAGAATGATGTCATTGTGGTCCCCAGTTGTTCTTGAAATCCCCCCTGTTGAGCACTTATAGTTTGCAATATTTTCATTTTGGTTCGACCAAGTAAAATGTTTTCATAAATTTTAAGTAGAGTAGGAGATAACGTGATGGTCCTATAGTTATTAGGACCATCTTTACGCTTTTTGCCTCCCTTGTGAAGGGTAATTATAATGCCCTTATTCATTGTCAGGGGAGTATAAGATAGGTTTAAAATGGCATAATATAGATTTGATAGGATGTTGATTATAATGTCACCTCCATACATAAAATGCTCTTAGTATGCGTTATCAAAGCCTCTACGTCAGAAGGCGAAACGCTTACAACTTCAATCAAGGAACTAGTATGTGCTAATTCACAGCGTATTTAATTTGGTATCTATATAAGTTTTCCATTCATCATCGTATTTTGGATTATCAAATGGTTTATATAAATCTTTAAAGTACTATTGCCATTGCTCTGTTATGCATTGGGGATCTCGGTATAAGACGCCATTAAATTTAATTTCAGCACCGGCTCTACAATTTGATTGTTTGCATCGTCTATTGACTAATTTCCAAATTGCTCTTTGTCAAGTTCTGCAGATTCATTTGACAATGCTGGAATAAAAGTGTGCATAATAACAGTTTGTACTATAGGAGATGACCTTTACCTTTTAACATGTAAAACAGTATGTTACGAAAAACATTTTTGAAACAGAAATACCGTAAAAAGCCGAATATACATACATTTTATAACATTATGAATTCAACAAACAAGATAGAATTTATAAAAGCGTGTGAATTTGTAAAGCAAATATTGGATAGATTCAAGTAAAATGTATACGTATATGTTATGAGATTTGAAAAATGTGTGCAAAGACTGAGTCATATGAGAATGTGGTTGTAAATTACCATCGTACCATCGCCATCGTACTATCGCCATCGTAACATCGTACTATCGCCATCGTAACATCGTACTATCGACACCGTAACATCGTACTATAGCCATCGTAACATCGTACTATCTACACCGTAACATCGTACTATCGCCATCGCAACATCGTACTATCGACACCGTAACATCGTACTATAGCCATCGTAACATCGTACTATCGACACCGTAACATCGTACTATCGCCATCGTACTATTGCCATCGTAACATCGTACTATCTTAACGTCGTACTATCGCCATCGTAACATCGTACTATCGACACCGTAACATCTTACTATCAACACCGTAACGTCGTACTATCTCCATCGTAACATCGTACTATCGCCATCGTAACATCGTACTATCGGCAGCGTAATATCGTACTAGCCATCGCACCTACAAGTCGATACGCGATGTAACGATGGCCTTAACGGAACTCTATGTATAAAAGTACAGTAGCATTGAGTATTTAATATTTATATTAAAATTGCATAGATAGAGTTATATATGTTTTCCCATACCTACTATTTGTATCGGTAGGGTGGCCATATCGTGCAACAATCGATCAATGGCTGGGTCTTCCATGTCATATAGGGAATATTGCCGTATGTTGTAATGGAATAGTTCCCAGTTCGGAGCTGTCCTGCTGTAATAGAAATAACAAACTTTTAGGCTCCATAAGACGTATCTATATTATTTCACACACAAAAAAACAACAACAACAAATGAGCAAAATTGTATCAAACATTTCGAATATAAAGCGCACACTTTCTGACATATAAGTATTCTTTCTAATATTTTGTTCACATCAATAGATTACTGTCATGTATTATGTTGATGACATTGCTCATGCCTAAAATATGTATTTGGTTGAAAATATCCCACCCATTTTGGATCTTCCTTTTTTCAAAGATGTCAGACCAATAGTCCTTTACAAGTATTATTATTGTCTCTCGTCTCATTATACAACCATAAAAGCGGCATGTCTCATCTCATACAAAATTATTATTCAAGGAAGATTTTGTTATCAAATTATAAATCAGCATTTAGGCAAACTCACTAAAACAATAATTTATTAAATAAATATATCATAAACAGAATGATGCGGAATTAAATCCATGTACCAGGACACACATGCAATAGTAGATAAGAAAAACACCTCCTTTGATCTTTGCACGTTTTATCAACACAATGATAGGAAACCATACACATACCCACACAACTGTTTAAAAATATGTGTGTCCATTTATCCATCTAGAGCAGGAGAGACATTATTTCTTTATAAACAAGTCAAATTTCAACCATTGCCAAAAATAGAAGATTTTCTTTACGGATGTGCCCTCATTATACCAATGCTAGTTTAAATAATGTGTGGGATAATCCGATGTATGTTAGTTTTAGACTTTTTCCTTCAAGTAGTAGGGGCAGCGGTTTACATCCAATTAGTCCTCAGGCATTTAAAAGACGTAATCAGGCTCGTGCAATATCGGAAACAAATACAGGTTTACGTTAATGAGCACAGATTCGATGACGTCAAATTAATCAGTCACGCGATATCGATATTATAGGTTCAGGTATTGACATGTTTACGATTAATCAGATAAACATGTGGAAACAATGGCATAATTCTAATTAATGTCTAATTTTGTTATATAGTCTATATAAAGCCGTCATCTCTCAACTTATTCGTTTTTCAAGAGCTTGTACTCGAGTTGAGGACTTTAATATTCGTAATCTTTGTATAACTAAAAAGCTACTCAATCAGGGTTACCGTTACCATAAACTTCGTAAAACATCGGTTCATGTCTACGGCGCATTGACCAATGAAATCCTGAGAATTTTCTTTGCAATATGACAAATCGCAATAAATTGTGTTCCACGAGTTTCCACTGCCTTTGATTTAAACGAACGAGAATAGGTCCGGGTCTGCTATTGTTTTGCAGTATAACTGATACGTTGTCAATGCCATTGTTGTTGCTTGTATCTGGTGTAACGTAATCTTTATTTGATGACTCGTGACTGGACTTCTCATAAGTCGTGCAAGATTTGCACGATCGAAATACCTCTATTATGACTTGCTTGTCAGCCGATGTATCCGCTCTGTTGTCAACTAGCACATATGAGAATGGTTTAGCCGTTGTGATATATCTGCATGAATAAGGGTTTGTTTTTGTCAAAGATTCTGTCAGCCATTATCCCGATCTGCCTTCGATCTGCGGGACATCTAAAGAGCGCCATGTTCTGGGCATTTCGGCTGATACTGGTATTGTGTTTGCCTTTTTGGAAGGCGTTTACGGGACTTGAAAAACTGTTTAAAATGATGCCAAGCGTGCGTACAAGACTTAAAATGTGAAAGTTATGACCATTTTTAGATTATAATGATGCAACTTCCGGTTGTATTGTGATCTACTTCCGGTTTGTACTCTTCCTAGAATAGGGTACAGTCCTCAGTTTCGCATCAATGTCCATGTAAATGTGAAAGAAATCTACTAAGCATCTTTTAGGTCCATGAATGGTATTAATAATGATTATATAGTGCATGTTTGTTGTATTTTTCGGTTATTAGTACTTATGGCTTGATTTGGATATCTGTCAAATCTGCCTTGTTTGGGTTTTATGGCGGCTATAAAAAGAATACGAAACTATCACAAACTTCCAAAAAGTAGGTAAAATGGCTGATTATGACTCACATGGTAATCAGCATGAAATAACTTTTTAAAATGCCGGTGAAGGTATGTAAAATTTAGCTTTTCCTGATATGCAAGAGCATGATGAGTGCAGAAATGACCCTTATATGCTTAGGATTTTTTTATTATTATTTATTGACATTTGAAATATTGCTAAAATTGCTTTTTTAGCATGTTTTGAGGGGTGGGATAATCTTAAAGAAATGCGACTAAAGTTGTACAGAAAATGTTTTTTGATACTTTTATTTGGTATGGAAACATGGGTAATTTTATTGTCTTCTAAGAAATGTATATTTATGTTTGCTCAAGGATTCAGGCTAAGGACATGTCATGGGTTTGATTATTGAGAAATGTACATTAAACTGTGGAGTGCCCCCATAGGTCTCTTTGTAACCTTTATAACCATACCAAACACGATATAATTCGCTGAATTAATGTTTTTTTTAAAGTTTGGACCAATCAGACTACCATTTATGTTACTTGACATGAACGATATTTTAAACTATTTTAAATATGGATTCAATTAGTATTACTTTTATGCCATAAATTCATTTCTAATGTTAATATAGTTAATTTCTTAAATATTTGGTACCTTTTACATAAAATTTAAACAATGATTCACATAGTTTACCTCTATTTATTAATTATCTTATCAAACAAGTCCCCCCGGGACTTTAAAAGTCAGACGATGGTCGCTTAAGGTTCCTCTCACCTGCCCAAAATGAAAAAAAAAGATTTAGATAAATTCAGATTTATATGTGTTGGAGTTTGTGCATGTTTTGCAAATCGTTTTAAGCGTCTTCGAACGAATATTTTGAAAATAATAATGTTTTTGCACAATTTTTTTATTATTATTAATATTTGTAAAAATATAACCGTAATTTGGTAATTTTACGGCTTTGGACAAAATAAGTCAACTTCAATGTCTACCTCAGGCAGCGCCATTTGAATTTTGTCAAAATTTTATGTCACAATACCCATACCCATAATTTATAAAAAATAAAACACCTATATTTTCAAATATATTTACACTTTGGGCCTATGTTTACCATTTATATCTTTAGTGCATGCTTGCACGGGATATTATGGAGGTTTGACAGTTGGATATGAGTACGGTTTTATGAATGTTTCATGATGATCGGGAGGCGATCGCATAAGCAACCAACTTTAGCTAGGTGAAACAATCATATAGCTACCTTGTTTTGTCAAATGCTGTATAAAAATCATCCATATCCAGAAGAAAATTACAATATTATCATCTTTTTCGCGATTTCGGAAGTGCCAAATAACATACACCGGAAATTATAACCGAAAAAGTAGGTCCCACGTTGCAGGTGCACGTCGTAAATGTGAAAATATTAAAGGATGTAGTAACTGTGTAATATTTATACAAAATGAGGATGCGTATGATCTAAAATAAACAAGGAAATGGAAAAAATTATTAAATTTGAAAACAAACTCCCCATCTTACTCGATGAGTTTGAGAAGACTATTTCTGGCGTAAGAATACAACTTCGCCAAAACAGAGTGAAGCCAGAAAATTATTGTAAACAAACGTCGGCGAACCTATAAATAAAGCGACAGCTTATGTCCGATCAAAGAACAGTATTGACGGTATGGTTAAATATAACAAGGATGATATATATTGCATGTTCATCTTTTACTAAAAACTTCACTTA
Source organism: Cyrtodaria siliqua (assembly GCA_037043455.1). Taxonomy (NCBI): domain Eukaryota; kingdom Metazoa; phylum Mollusca; class Bivalvia; order Adapedonta; family Hiatellidae; genus Cyrtodaria; species Cyrtodaria siliqua. The sequence goes on along the minus strand of JAWPHD010013509.1, from coordinate 47,212 downwards.
AACGCGTGTATTTGGTTAATATGCATCACCACTGTCTAGAGCAGAAAATGGCGACATGCAGTTCAACACGAGGTCACTTTCGAGGTCAAAATACGTAACGTTGTATTAGTTGGCATGGGATTTTCGGCTTGGTACAGCCTTCAGTATATCAAAACAGAATTATTTTCATTATGAATTTTCATTTATTTCTCATTTTGAAGTAACTTGAGATTCCGTCGTATGATGCCCAAATTACGGTTACATTTTTACAAAATATTAATAATAATAATAAAAATTGTGCAAAAACATTATTATTTTCAAAATCTTGGTTGGTTCGAAGACGCTTAAAATGATATGCAAAACATGCACAATCGCCAACAAAATCACATAGAAAACTACATTTCTTTTTCATTTTTGGCAGATGGGAGGAACCTTAAATAGTTTAATCGCTTAATTATGTTATCGATCCGCATTTAAAAAATCTCTCCACCTGAGATCACCAATCTCTCAATTAGGCAATCCGGAGAACTGAGCAGACGTTATTTTTTTAAAGAACCAAAATGAACATAATAATTTCTCACAGAGACTATATATAATATGTAAAGCTGTTAACAAACACACAAAATGTATACAATGTCATACTGCTCACATTCAAAAAACGTGGTTTGCCATACAATATTGAAGTAATTTGTTTGTTTGTTTGAAAGTGTTTTTTTCCTATTATTTTAGCACATTTTAGGCCATATTTGACGGTTGATTTTGTTTTGTGGTTAGAAGCAGACCATCCCATTTAAATTGAGTAATTAAGTATGAAGTAAATATAATATAAATCAAATATTGTATCGTTCATTCTTTAGTTCAGTTGCATTATAAAAATCATAAGCCCTCCATCTAGATGATCTATGTAAAAAAACAAAGTTTCCAATTGCGTATCTGAATCTGGAAAACTGCCTGTGGGGAACACAAGGTCATTTTAAGCTATTTATCGTTTATTCAAGCTTTTTAAATAAATATTTTGTAATTAAAGGGAAACATGAACCAAGCACTGACATTAACGTCTCGAAACAAAATTAAATCAAATGTATCCATATTGGTGTTTTAAAATCAGACACCACCAAAAGAAGAATACATAGTTGTACGCAAAAAAATAAAGCTTTTAATATAAGTATCTCTACAGTTTAGTTTTATAATTAAAGAGCTAAAGTCAGTCACAGATCTAATAACAATAAGTGTTGATATTTCTGTGAGTCAGTTGAGCATCAACGATAAACACCAACCAACACTCTATCAGAATGTGGAGGTGTTTTATTTTATTTATCACTGCTTGGCACAGTGGAGAGTGTGGCGCACTTCAAATAATAGGACCTGGGTGCAAGCCTCACCGGCGCCACTGAGTTTCCGGCCTCAGTGTGTTCGACATTTCCCTTTAGCCGTCATCAATCGGAAGGGGTAAATAAATCCCCAATCCGAGGTTTATTTACCGAAGTCTATTCTCCGAGCCTGTTTAATAACCAAAGGCAGGAGTAGGGCAGTTTCCCAGATTCCAATGAGACATTTAGACCTAACCAGATCCGCCTTGTTTTCAAACGCTTGGGTGGGGGGTGGGGGGGGGGGGGGGGGGGGGGGGCGGTGAGAGATAACCAAACAAATTGGAATGCAGTTTTTTTTAAAAATATTTTGAACGTTAAATATGGCTGCATATGGTGCTTGCCAAATAATAAAAATATCATTAACACACCAGTGGGTGTATATTGCCCAGTTGAGTACTACGATTCCAGATGAGTAATCAAAACGCACACCAAGAAATCGATCTTTTTAAATATAGGCTAATTTTTTAGACTAAGGTGCAATCAGTATTACCCCACAGGACCCCAACGACTTCTCTTCAGGAGAGAAAGAAGTGGGATAGAGAGAAGAAGAAATTGTGTTTGTAGTATATGTATATATAAATACAAAGCTATAAGCTAATTTCACACTCGTTTGTTTTTCGGAATTTGTGTTTTTACCGCGTTAATGGTCCGTGCGTAAATGTCACTGAGCGATTGGATCCGGTATACATTTTTCTTCGTTTGTTGCAATATTGGTTACCAAAATATGCTCTACTGACTTGGGAAATCCATCAACAATTAACAAAACATCCAAGACAAGGAAATGAGGTCTGCACAAAAAAGACAATATTTACGAATCCGTCACGCGACACTTAGGCGACAGTTACTTTGCATCAAAATGTTCTTGTTAACACTGTTGTCCTGTTGCTGTTCAATTCTAGCTCATTTTGGAGTGGCTGTGTTCTTTGGATGCTACACTCCCTGTTAACCCTGTTTTTTACTTTTTAGTATGCCTTATAACACACGCACGTGGTAGGTCCAGTCACTCGAGCCCAAATACAGCAGCAGGGCAAATATTTTAAGCGACTTATTTTTTCTTCAGTTTGTTTTTGAATTGAATGGAGGGATTTCATTGGCTTATGGATGGATTTTAGTGGCTTATATAGTATATATATCTGTAACGTACTCGGTCCAAAACGTTCCCACGTCTGGTTAAAACGTATCCATAGTTAGGTCGTACCCATAGTGAAATCATACTTGTACAGTTAAGATCAAAATGTTCACACAATTTGCAACTTGGTTCGCTTTTTTGTTGTTGTATTATTTTTCAGTGAATACTGGTGTTAGTCTGTGCCAAAAGCATGTATTTTCTTCAGTATTTAAGTAAAACTTAAGGAATTGTTGGTGAAATCGGCGCCAGGTAGGTTAAATAAAGAGACTAGAGTATATAAAAAAACATAAAAATATTTAATCAAAGAATACTATCCAACTCATATAAACACTCATACATACATAGCCTCACATACAATTAACTAATTATAACATAGCAGTTTAATAATTTGCAGTAGTTATAATCCGTATCATGTCCTATAACTTATAGGTTGCTATAAGTCTATTAAAATATAAACCTTGTACAGTTAAGATCAAAATGTTCACACAATTTGCAACTTGGTTCGCTTTTTTGTTGTTGTATTATTTTTCAGTGAATACTGGTGTTAGTCTGTGCCAAAAGCATGTATTTTCTTCAGTATTTAAGTAAAACTTAAGGAATTGTTGGTGAAATCGGCGCCAGGTAGGTTAAATAAAGAGACTAGAGTATATAAAAAAACATAAAAATATTTAATCAAAGAATACTATCCAACTCATATAAACACTCATACATACATAGCCTCACATACAATTAACTAATTATAACATAGCAGTTTAATAATTTGCAGTAGTTATAATCCGTATCATGTCCTATAACTTATAGGTTGCTATAAGTCTATTAAAATATAAACCAGCCTCAAATAGACATTCATGTAATGCACAGTCACAAACAAATGTTAACGAATGTATCTCGCGCGTCACACCATTTGAGTTAGAAAATACTATTCTATTACGATGATACCACTCAGGTACAGTCAAGAAAACCACTTAGGCACTTCAGCTCAAGTATTGTTACGGAACCACTAATATATAAGTTCGTCCACTCAGGAACAACAACTTAGGTAACGGTACGGGACCACACAGGTATATGGTACACGTCCACTCAGGAATCACCACTTAGGTAACGTTCCGGGACCACACAGGTATACGTACAAATCCACACAGGAGCCACTACTTATGTAACGGTACAAGACCACACAGGTATATGTATCAAACCACTCAGGAGTCATTACGTAAGTATATATCTAAGTCCACTTGGATATCCCCACTCAGGTATGGATAACAATTGGTTCCAATGTCTAACTATTGTTCTCGACCATCCCGGACATCACATAAGCCACCTACAATTACAATAATGTCTATCTTACTACAAGAATATAATTCATGCGATAAAAGTCTAATTATTCTCACATTTAACTACATTGCAAATTCCACGCGATTTACTTAAATAACTACTAAAACTACAGGCTAGGGACGGGAAAACTTACAATATATCTCTGTCTCTCGTGCCCATCTTCAACTTCTAAATACTGGTCACAACATCTGTATTGCATGTTGTCCAGTCAACTGCTTGGTAAAGACTGACCACACAAAAGCTATTTCAATTACACACACACCCAATCTATATTTAGGATTTACTGAGGTGTAACCGGTCTGACTAGTTTACCTATGTACATTTATAAATCAAAGTACTTAGAGTACTTATAGCAGGCAATTTTGTGACAATGAGCGGTAGTGAAATATGCTAGCTACCGCTCACGCCCTCTAGCCCCAGGTTGAGCAAAACACAATATTCATAAAAAATCAATAGTACAGAATTTTAACCATCCCGAAGATGGCAAGCATATGGCGTAACTATAGCAATATTTGTAACTTTATTTCATGCCCTATATCGAGCGGCGTATAGTCCCAGGATCTAATAAAATTGTATGCCACGAAGAGCGAAATAAACAAAAAGGAATTTAGTGTGGAGCAGCGGTTATGAAGCCTGCGTATCATCACAATTTACAGCCAAAAGACTAAATTAAAAAGCAGAAAACATATCCTATGAGTGGTTAAACAATACCCAGAGCCTTTTATCGGCCGGAATAGTGGAACCACCGAATCGAAAATTAAGTAAGAAAACAAAAGAAATTGAAAATGCACCACCAATCACTAAATATAATTATCGGGCTCAGCGATCTCCAAAGATCGAATGAATAAAACATTTTGATATTTAACATGCTTTGTTCTATTTTTGTTACGACCTACCCCTTAAAATAATCATCTATTTTGGCCATGGTCACCCTACTATTAAGGCAACATGTATTTCTTTATCACTTTATTTTGTTAGATATATACATTAATTTTAAAAGTTATTAAATGATCAAGATATATCCAATTTGTTTATTCAGCACTTGGTGGCCTATATCATTTTGAACATTAAACCCTTCGAATATATTTATATTTTAATATTGAATGATAATGGCTTACGTCGAAAGTGGAAAAGCAAATATTGGCCGTGGCAGCTCATAATTGTGGCAATTGTTCCTTATGCATACGATATACATTTGAGAGGTGTTATTGTTTACGAATGATCATTGCTGCCGTACATTACAGTGGCAGATGAAGGTTTTAGATACTCGGGAGGCAGGTGGGCCAAAATGAACATTTCCAAGTTTGATAAGTTGTGTGTCCTCTTCTTTTTGCTTGTCCCATATTTTAATGAAAACACTATCTACTTTCCTTTGTCAATTGATTAGTGTTATGCCTTGCCGGTCACAATGACTTGTGTTGGGTCAAAACATAAATTGGCAAACTATGTGGTGGGAAGTGGGGGAAAACATATACTAGGCCCACCCTGTCAGATTATTGAGATATGCATGCCCATACTCTCCCCACCCGGTTCCTACGGCTAGGCATTAATATTAGCACAGTATGATCGAAACAATGTCTAGACAATTTTCATCAATATGGTTGCGGATTCAGAAGTGGACGGAGGGGAATGGGATCTGAGGAATTCACGTGTAAAGCATAGTTTATGTGTTTGTCTGCCAACTGTTGTTGTTTTCAGCGTTGCGACCCCAACCCCAACTTCGCAATCCCACTCCCTCAACACATACATCCATTCCAGCCTATATTGTGTCTATACATTTAGGATGTCCTATTGGTTAAATGGCGGAGGGAATATAAACCCACACACATACATAAACTCAAATGTTGTATCTGCCATGGCGTGTATTCTGCTTTTATCAGCAGCACCAAGTTTAGACTTGAGGAGTATATTCTTTAAAATATATTGTTCTTGTTCGTTGGATTATATTACGTTGATAACTTTACTGACGCGAAAAAGAAAGCAATTTGGGAATTTCCGCTATATATTGTATATACTGCACATTTATTTCCACATAATATATTCCAAAGAAATCCCAAGATGTTTTGTAGACAAAACAGTACAGTTAATTAGAGAAAGGACACAAATGTGATGTTGTAGACGTTTCATCTCAGTACACTTTGTAACAAGAAATTCATAAATGCTGAAGTTCCTCTTTGAAAAAAATGAGCCATTTCAGTACTGTATTTAACGTAAAGAGTAGGGGCAAAATGTTGCACATATACATAGAGCCAAAAGAGTACTCTGTCAATAATGAAACTTTGAATGAATAATATTTGCTCTGTTATTTGTTGTTTCAGTCTTTTTTTTCCAAAAGGAAAGGTCTTACTTAACCATGTACCATTCGATTAACAGCAGCATATTGTACATACAATATATAGCGGAAATTCCCGAGTTGCGTTTCTTTTTCGCTTCAGTATACTTATCTGTTTTAGTTTTAGATAATAAAGACAAATCATTGACAATCAATATTCGATATTTTCTGACGTTGCTCCATTACAGTTTACATTGACCAGAGTGTACGTGTACAGCTAAAATTGTTGAATCAGGTGGCACAGTAACTAACAAGGACAAGTTTACTCAATTTTCGTTGAAACTGTACATTTTAAAATAAACGTTGTTACCTTTAGCGCAGATAGTTGTTACTGTAGGAACTCAAATGTGAAACATGTCACAAATGTAAAAACGGTTACAAATGTAAAAACAAAAGTCACATATGTAAAAACATACGACAAATGTAACACGTTTGGTGACATATGTAAAATAAAAATGTGACAAAAGTGAAGAAAAAAGTTAACAAATGTAAAAAAAAAGAAAAGAGTAACATATGTAAAGCAAAAAAGAACACAAATGTAAAAAAACATTTTTAAACGTTCATTTTTTAGAAATACATTGCCCTTGGTCAGAGGAGAAACTCTGTTGATTTAGGTCTCACTAGGTCAAAGGTCAAGGTCACAATAACCTCATAGGGGTATACATATTCCTCTTCCTTTAGAGGAAAATAGGTGATTGTTACCTTTAGCGGCGGTTGTTACCTTTAGCGGAATTGTTACCTTTAGCGTTGTTACAGCTTTAATAGCGTTAGCATTCTTACCTTTAGCGGAAGAGGTGATTGTAACCTTTACCGGAGGTTGTTATCTTAGCGTTGGAATTAATACCTTTAGCGGCGGTTGCTACCTTTAGTGGATTTGTTACCTTTAGCGTTGTTGTTACATTGTGTAAACGTATAGTTACCTTTTGTGATGAAAATAATACACTGTCTGTTTGGATTTAGAAAAGGAAGATCTACCGTTGATGCATTATTTGTGTTGTTAACCGTTATTTAGAAATATGTAAATGAGAATAAAATATTGTATTGTGTATTTGTTGACCTTAAAAATGCATATGACTGTATTTATAGAAATGCATTGTGGTTAAAAATATATAATCAGGGAATTCAAGGTAAAATGTGCAGAATAATAAGAGATATGTATTTAAAGATAAAGTCTTTTGTCAGGTCTTGTCAAACTTATTCTGAATTCTTTGAAAATGCTGTAGGTTTACGTCAAGGGGAGGTAATCTCTCCAATATTATTTTCTCTATTTCTTGAAGACTTAGACAAGATAGGTGATATTGTAGTAATGTTACTACTTTTTGCAGATATGGTTATCCTTGGAAATTCACCAGAAGAAATACTGAGTAGCCTCGATTTGTTAAATTGTTATTGTAAAAATGTAAGTCTTGAAGTGAATACGCTTAAAATTAAAGTCATGGTCTTTATGAAAAGAGGTAGATTATTACCAAATGAGGAATTCACTTATGATAATAGTAAATTAGAAGTAGTTGATGATTTTAATTATTTGGGTACCGTGTTTAATTATACTGGTAATTTTTCACTTAACCAAGAACAATTAGTTGGTAAAGCTAACCAGTAGGCTTTATTGCCTTCCAAGTCGGTAACCCTGTCTTCACCACCCTTTCTGTTGTTTTTTGTCTCTTTCATTGTATTGTCAAGTCCTTGTTTGCAGTACAGTGTGGACCTACGATGCCATTGCGCTCGGACGCTGTGGTTTCTATAGGACCCTATATCTCATTTTTGAAAGTCCTTAATATTTTATTAGTAAATTGTCGTAAATATAAACTTACACCTAAATTACTTTGTCAGCTTTTTGATGCATTTGTTGGTTCAGTCTTGGGATATGCGTCGAAAATATGGGGCTTTAACAAGTCTAAAGAAATTGAAAGAATACGCTTAACATTTTGTAAGAAAATATTAAATGTTAAAGTAAGTACTTGTACAGCTGCTGTTTACGGTGAATTGGGACGTTATCCTGTGTATATTTCACGATATGTTAAAATTGGTTTAAGTTGTTAACTACAGATAATATTATATTGAAACATGTTTATAATATGGCCTATGACCAGTGTGTTAATGGCAAAAAGAACTGGTTATCTAATGTTAAGACGTTACTGTATGAATATGGTTTCAATTGGGTATGGTATTACCCTGATACAGTTGTTTGTAAGTCATTTGTATTAGTATTCAAACTAAGAATAATAATTGTTTTTGCGAAAGTGGTATGCTGATAAACAAAATTCTGGTGTCTTAGATTTGTATAACAATGTGAAAAATCATTTTCATTATGAAATTTATTTAGATTTATTGCCATGTTTAGTAAGTAGAATAAGGTCATCGTCACATTCTCTAAGAATTCAAGCAGGTCGGTATGGTATCAATAGGATTGAAAGAAATGAACGTTTTTGTCAATATTGTAATACTCAAGATATTGAAGATGAGTTTCATTTCATTCTAAAATGCCAATGTTACTCCGAAATAAGGAGGAAATACATAGCCCAATATTATTGTAATAGACCAAGTATGTTTAAATTCATCGAATTATTGCAAACTGAAAACAAAATGATTCTTTTTAAATTGGCTTCATATTTCAAATGTGCGATGTCACATAGAATATCTATAACGCATGTGTGAACACTTTAGAGCTAATATAAATCATATACTTTGTATGTTACACGTGACTTAAATATGTATTTTGTAATTGTTGTATATATGTTATGATGATGTACTTAACATACAAGTCAATAAAAATACTTAGGGCTGGCGTGGCGCAGTCGGTAGTGCGGCGGATACGTAACCGGAGGCCCCGGGTTCAATCCTCCGTGGTGCCACTGAGTTCCGTCGGTGTGTTCTTGGGCAAGACACTTTCCCTTAGCCTCGTCCGTCGGATGGGGACGTAAACCGGGCGGTCCCGTGTATCGGTCTATCCTCCGAGCACGTTAAAGATCCATAGGAATCTATTCGATAATAAGAGTAGGGCAGGTTCCAGGATTCCTATGTATTCTTCCCCTCTCTATGGGGCGGCTCTAAATAACATATACTGTGTTGATGAGGCTCTAAATAACCTATACTGTGTTGATGAGCCGTTAAACAACATTCAATTCAATTCAATAAAAGTATGTTCTGTTATGTTCTGTTCATGCACCCGACCCTACACTCGGGTCTTTATTCAAGTTCAAGATCATAAAGGTCACGTACTTCTTATGTTATATGCATATAATGAAGTCAATTTCTTGTCCGCGAACTAAATTTAGCATATAATTAAGTAACCTGAGACAATTAAACACCTCATCGACACGACGTGTAGAACCTGACTACCGGATCTGTATCTAAAATCATGATATTTAAATTACTTATCCTATTATAGCTTATAGCTGCTGTTCCAACACTTCTTAATACAAGCTGGGTGGACTCCTTTTCATGCAATACAAATCTCAAAGTTGTTGTGAGAAATACATGTTTTCAAAATTCGCTTCAGGTGTACCGCAAGGCAATGTGCTAGGTCCGAGAATATTTGTATTTATTTCAGTGATAGGACAGTTAATTATTCTCCCTTTTTCCTGATATTTTTAATATATGAGCTAGGAAATTGTGTACGAGATTCTAACCTAGTAAATTTCTGAAATATAATGACATAACTTAGGAAATTCTCAAATAATGCAACTCGCAATATGGATATATCTGGGCTAAATAACAATGACGTCATATATTGTGTGAACCTCTCAATACGATGTCCGACAAAATAAACCTATAACTTTTGTATCTATACCGTGTAAGTAATGAACTGACTGTTTGTCCGAAATCATTGACCGTTTCAATTTATTTTTAGAACATACTATATCTGAGATCGAGCCCTATTCATTGAGAGGCCAGTGTAAAACAACCTATCCAGTGACAAGTATTTAGGTGGCTTTCAAAAGCAATTGTCTTAATGTACGTAATATTTTGCACCACAGCGAACAACGTTCTCGACCTGAAATGAAAGTGAGATAAAGCTTTAGTTCGGCTTATATTGTTTAAAGAGTCAATTGTTTAGGAAACTACAAAACCGTGTAGCCCGTGTTATAGTTGTACGCCTGGTATAGAATGACAAATACTCTATAAACATACAGTTACATGGCTTCATTAATTCCAATGTACATAATTAAACAGAAGTATTGTAAGGATTGGTAATTGACAGATTCATGAGCAGTGAAATGTATTAACTCTTATATTTGCTTAGTGCATGACTTATTACATGCTTGTTGTTAACTAGATACTTTAAAAACTCAAACTGAATCATTTATAATAGCTCTATACTCAGTGATGAGATCAATGTTTATGTACCTTTATGTACCTTAGTCACCATCACTTTCGCTTGTGATGGTTTGACCTTGACATCTGTATTCCATTCACTATTAGCCGCATTGCTTTCAGTCATCATGACTTACCATTGACTGTTTAATTATAAATATGATATGTTTTTGTATTGTATACTGATAGGCCACTTGGTCTTTTGTATTAATAAAGCTTATATATCTATCATGATATATTTTATTGTTATGTTAAACAATATTCATGTAAACGTGGTCTATCACGGAATAATAATTGTATAATGTAATAATAAGAAGGACACTTTACCGTGATTCAGCAAATTTGGTTCCCGCCGTTATTTGAACTGTTGCTTTATCCATCTTAGAGCTGGATTTCCATAGGAACGATACTGACTAATTTGATCAAATCACACTTACCTTGTGTTATTAAATGTGTAGATTATAGGGAAACCTGAAATTCACCAATCAGTATAAATCGCATACGAGAAAAATAGGCTATAATGTTTTTGTACCTTAACCATCCAATGCCGGTAATTGACATTTTGATTGACAGGCTGTGTGTAAACATTACAACTACGCGCACGTAAATTGAGTAGACCATAGTTTAACTGCCGAATCTTTCATTTATAGCACGGCTGAAATAAAACGGCAGTTATAGCACGGTTTAGGCTTAGACCTTCAGGTTTATATATAGGATAGAGCATGATATTTGCACGTACGTGTACGGGGAGATAATGCACGAGCGGCAAAACTCCTGCTCTATTTTATTTATACCACAATAACTAACATATGCTGTGTATATCCTCGGGTATTACACGATGCATAGTATGTATTTAGGCTATTGTGGTATAAGAAAATTATATCATAAGAAAGAACAAAGGAAAACCATTAGTATTATGTAAGACAATTGAATAGAATAGCTCAGCATACCCCCGTTTTAGGTAAATATAAATAAATAAAACAGTTGTCAAGATAGAAGTTTTCCGTCTTGTAAGATTTCGTTACACCAGCCCTGACAAGTCTAACAGTATGTATATTAAAAGTGTCCATGTTGCTTTCGAGCAGTACGGAAAAGAAAATATAGCACAAACTCGTGAGAAACGTGGAAAGAATATTTCGCTTTATAGACCATCTCACATACAGAAAAAAATTATCAATCATGCCTAGAAATGGGTTCTTACAAGTAGCAAGAGTAAAAGAGATTTGAAATATTGCATATAAAACACCTAGCTGAAAGTGCCTATGAACTTCTTGGGGATGACCAATATTATATACATAAGCCATTGAAAATAGCATATGCCTGTGTAGTAGTCATTGGAGATCTTGAACTAACCACAAGAAGGCTGATACCATCATGCTTCAAATCCAGAAAAGGTGTTGTTCTTCTTCTTAGAACAGACACGGGTGTACTTAAATTACTAGTTTACCACTTTGACCAGTTGGTGTGGAAAAACTATTATTTGAGACTGGCCATAACAACATTTAGATTTGACCAGACTTATCCATATACGATAGTGTTGATAAACGTTAAAGTGAGGGGATCTTGTCGATGGTTTACGCACTCACAAAGTGCGACACCTGTTGCTCTTCCTTTGAAATTGGTAAGAACATGACATCTAATGTATTTGTCCGATATATGTATGTCTCTGAATACGTTGAGAATGAAAAAACTCGCTGGAAAACAAGAGTTTTAAACCAAGGAAGTTACACCTCCACAAACAGATGATAGGTTTTTACTTCATCTATCAAGTACATTTGGAGAGGATATGCTAAATATGTCAGACGCAACAGAGTGTGGCTATGGAATTGATAAAGACACAGGTCCTCATGTAGTGTAGTGGTCCAGTGGTAGAGCGCCGAACTCCAGATCGAGAGGTCGTGGGTTCGATCCTCGCCGCGGGCCACGTAATTTATCCTTAAGCAAGATAATTAATCCACATTGCTTAGTACTGGTTCTACACAGGAAGTCACCGATAGTGATATGTTTCAATATCTTGTTTCGCAATCGATGTAAAATAAATATGTTTAACTATGAACCAGCTTTTACTGAGTCTCTTTCTGTGATGATCAATGTAATGATGTTAGTTCGTCAAATGAACAGATGCGTGCATATGTTTACACATACGAGTATTTGGATGTATTTGCCTGATTTTATGATGAGAACATTATGAAGATTTCTGATTAAAATAAGCTCTGAGATTTGAGATACATTTATAATATATTGTGATTATATCACAACGAGCTGTTACACATACTGACATCGGACAGACAAGTCATAGCATAACCCTGATATCATAGCGTCAAGCAGGGAGCTACTAGTTAAGTATTTGGTGTGACACGGTCGAGGATCGAGCCCACGACCTCTAGCATGTGAGCCAAAGCCACCCCTGCTGCACCGTGGTTGACAGGAATTGCAGACGAGTACGTCTGTACCTGATACCATATAAATGACAGATACAATCGCTGAATGAAGGCGGGTCGCGGTTTAAATCAAGCCAGATCGAGCCCTAATTCCTAAGAAATATGTGCTCATCGACTCCGTTGCAGGACCAATGTTTGAAACACATCAGGACGTGAAACACATCCATATATTCCGCCACGTTGTCTCTTTAAGAAATTAGGGGCTATTCAGTCAATGCAGGTTAAAATGTTTTAGGCGTAAGTTTATCCCTTGAGCATGGATTAATACAATTCTAGGTATGTAATGTAAAAGAAATCAGTGGCCGTTCAAATAATATAGAATAAATTAACTGTAGTTTAATATCTGTAACAGAGCTTTATTTCAATTCAATTTGCTGATTTTATCATACGGTGGAATAAACTCTATTTTTGTTTCCTATATCAGTGAAATACATCGTACATGACCTATCAGGTAACTGTTTTTGAAACCCAAGACAGAGATATAATAGGCCCTACATATATAAATCAATGAACGTGATGTTTGATGATTGTAAAATAACCCGATCAGGTTATATATCAAAAACGTGTTTTTCTCACAGAGTTCAAAATAAATTGTTTGACAAATTCCTTAATGTTGAGATCAATGCACAATTCAAATGTGTATATGTATATATTACCTTCAAAGGAAACCATAAGATAAGCTTCATATCAGAAACCACAGTTAAACAGTCATAAACTGTATATACGTGTTTTATTTACATCGATAAACAAGCTAAACAGCTTATACAAATATCACTCTTAATGGCGCAGATAACAACCTTAATTTGACAAGGTCTTGATGTACTAGATACTATATAAGAGGAGTTTTGTTTTGTTTGAATGATGTTTTAGGTCATTTTAGCACATGTTATGCCATATATTGTTTTGTGGTTGAGGCAGACCACTCCATTTTTCAAGGGTAGAACCAGTACGGTATATATCCCGCCATCCATAAGAATCGACACTTTCTCGCTTGACAAGCCGAGCTCTCAGTGGGATTCGAACATGCAGAAAATCCACGTTTCCGAATGGGAGACCAGAACACTCTCTAACAACGCCGAGACGGGTCGCATCGGTTGGAAGTGAATCAAGTGCCTCAGTAACTAACAAGAACCTGTTAACTAAATGTTCATTGAAACTACATTTTGAAAAACTTTAGCGTAGGAAATTGTTACCTTTAGCATTAAGTAAACATGAAAAGTTGTTAACTTTAACGTTAGCGTTATTACCTTTAGCGGAATAGGTGATTGTTACATTTAGCGGAGGTTGTTACCTTTAGCGGAGGTTATTACCTTTAGCGTTGGAATTGTTACCTTTATCGGCGGTTGTTACCTTTAGTGAAATTGTTACCTTTAGAGATGCTACACCGGCATGAAACAAAAAGATGATTCTTAGTTTAAGTAAAATCATGCACTTGTATTAAGGCTATCGCTATCCAACTTAACAAACTAAAAAACTAGAAATCTTATTTCAAAATACAATCGTTAATCATTTACATATCATAATATGGGTATTGTTTTGTTTAAGTACACATGAAGCAAAGTAACAAGTAATGATTATTTTGTTGTATATGTAATGGTAAAATCTGTCACGTATGTGTATATTGTAATTGTCATATATGTGTAATGATGAAAAACTGTAATAGTTTAAATCAGTAAAAGTGTCTACATGTCTGTTTGTCTGTCTGTCTCCCTCCCTCCCTCCCCCGCCCGCCCACCCGCCCGCCCGCCCGCCCGCCCAAACAAAGCCCGCACACCCGCCCATGCGCCCGCCCGCCCGTCCATCCATCTATCTATCCACCATCTATCCATCTATCTATCTATCTATCATCTACCTATCATCTACCTATCATCTATCAATCTATCATCTATCTATCATCTATCAAGCTATCATCTATCTATCATCTATCTATCATCTATCAATCTATCTATCATCTATCAATCTATCTATCATTTATCTATCATATATCAATCTATCTATCATCTATATATCATCAATCAAGCTATCTATCGATCTATCTATCATCTATCAATCCATCTATCATCTATCTATCATCTATCAATATATATATCATCTATCTATCATCTATCAATATATCTATCATATATCTATCATCTATCTATCATATATCAATATATCTATCATCTATCTATCATATATCAATATATCTATCATCTATCTAGCATCTGTCAATCTATCTATCATCTATCTATCTATCATCTATATATCATCTATCAATCTATCTATCATCTATCTATCATCTATCAATCTATCTATCATCTATCTATCATCTATCTAACATCTATCAATTTATCATCTATCTATCATCTATCTATCAATCTATCTATCTATTCTATCCATCCATCCATCAATCTATCTATCTATTCTATCCATCCATCCATCCATCCATCCATCCTGCTACACATGAAAAGCATGCACTTGAATTGTAAACTGAAATATTTGGTATGGTGTAACATTCGGATGAACAGTTTTATATTTTGTTATTTGGTTATTGGTTTGGGCCGTTTTGTTCGAATATAGACATGCCTAATGATCAATTAGTTTTGTTTTGCAATGTATCTATGCAAACGTGTTGCTCTATTTTATTTAACACACCCACAAATATAGTGACATTTATACGATTTTCACAGAAAAAGTCTGCCAATGTCACCATACTGTATGTAACATTTTGAGTCATTGAAATGATTTGTTTGCGTTTTTATATTGGTGTACTTTGAAATGTGGATGATGTGATAACATGGATTATTTTATTTAGAAATGATTTCTCGTCTGCTTTAGATGGATAAATAGACCATTCTATGGACCAATTTATTTCACGCAAAAACAAATGCCATATATGTTTAATATTAATTCCTTTCATTTGCTTGGAGAAGGCTTTTAGCCACTACAGTTGTACACAATAAACATTTTTGATTAACTTTATTTAAATAAGTAGATACAAGTATGTGAATTAAACCAATTATTTGCAAACAAACATTCGTTTCGTTTATTAAAAGATTTGTAAACAAACATAGACATGTTTCTAATTTCTTTTTGACATTCTGAGTTAATTAACAAAATAAGTTTCTGCATATTTGGCCTATTCCAATAGTATTTTTTGATATATTGTTTTTTAAACTCCGAGTAAATAGGACATTCTAATATAAAATGAAACTCGTCTTCTAGTATATTACAAAATGTGCATGTCCTCTCATTTACTGGAATTGTATTAGGTTTATTCCAACGTCGTCCTGCTTCTATTTCTATTCTGTGCGAGGATACTCTTAATTTTGTTATGGCACTTAATTTTGATATTTTATAAATATTAAGATAAGGTTGAAACCTGAAAACACATATACAGTTATAAAATCGAGCTCTGCTTGAATCAGCTAGTCTACTATTCCAAGTTTGAATAAAGTTGTCATGTAATCTCTGTTTAACAACATACAGAAACAATTTAGGATTATCCACCACGCATCATTGAATCCCATAATGCATTATATATCTGTTATTAAAGACGCCCAGTTGTTTAAGCTGAGTTGAGCATTTATATCGTTTAACATCAGAACATATATTTGTTTTACATATTTATTTTCACTACTTTGCAATATTTTAACCCAATATTTTAAAATATTAAAAATACGATGACATAACATAGTCTTTCTACCCAGCTTATTTTCACTTACTTGGGAACATCTTGCAATTCTAATGGTCGAAGAGCATTCTTTCTTCTTGTTTCTTTATCTACTTTTCGTATAAACTCCTGAAAAGATATATTCCAAAAGTTAACTGGAAAAAACGCGGTTTTCTCCGTCAGTGCTTTTATCATGGCATCAACCTCTTCATCTTTCATCAAATTGTCATCTTTTGTTTCTGTAACCTGTTTTGTTTCCATGAGTCTTTTCGCCCTATCTAGATCCAATTTTATATTGTTTACACTTTGAACAGTTTGTAATTGTATAGGCTCACACTGGCGTTTTGTAATTATAAATATATTAAAAAACTGTACGGCGACACATAAACCTATTATGATCAAAACAATAGTGCTCTTTCGAAACATGTTTAACGTTTATACACTTAGAATTAGTTATTCCAGGAATCCCCGCAGGTCAACTTAAGATTACGTAGACTGGTAACCGGTACGCCGTAATAGTCTGATGGTTTCCGATCATGACTGCAAGCTATATTATACAATTAAAGTATTCCATCGATAGGCAAATGATTTAATAGAGCAACACGGTACGACTACAAAGACAGTTAAATACGTAATTATCAGTAAACAAGTCTGTCAGTGTTTTTATAAGCCAGCCGGTCGAATATATCTTTGGTTATATTGTTTGTGCACAGGGAGGAGAAATAAATACGTATTGGTAGGTATTATTTGCTCAGCTGGTTTTATCGAATAGCGCGTATTTCGGCCTCGGCGTCTGTGTCTACGACAGCATCGTTAATTAAAAAGTTCGCAGTTTCATAAGTTATAATAGTCATCAGCTATAACAAGTTATAATAGAGTCATCAGCTATAACAAGTTATAATAGTCATCAGCTATAACATAGTGTCGTTCGAGGGGTTATAACGATATTGTAAACCTTCTCGCATCTCGCCGATGCGGGTTCGAATCCCACTTGGACTTGTAAGTGAGGAAATGTCGATTCCTACGGATTGGGAGAGGTGTACAGTACTGGTTTTACCCAGGAAAAATGGGTGGTCTGCCTTCTAACATGTGGGCATTCACATATAACCTTACATGTGTTAAACATGACGTAAAATACCAAACAAACAAACAAGCAAAACAATTTCAAATTAGGTAGGAAAACGGGACGCCGCTTGTTTTAAACAATTCAAGATTGACATGTGTCCCTTTAAGTTCGCAAATTGTTTAGAGAATATCAGAAGATATATATATGATTAGTTATTTAGAGAATATCAGAAGATATATGATTAGTTATTTAGAGAATATCAGAAGATATATGATTAGTTATTTAGAGAATATCAGAAGATATATGATTAGTTATTTAGAGTTACTAATCTTCATATCAAGTACAATTAATAATCTCTCTTTGTGCTAAGACTTTCCAGTTTGGTTTACAATGAGAGACAACGAGTTTTGAGGTCTACTCGAACCTTTCATCCCACAATTACGGTGAAAACTGCTACGTGGCATCAGAAGCAATGCAAGTAAAGGTAAACACGCAGTACAGTTTTAACATATGAGGAAATGCATGGAGCATATGTAACAACACCATGCATGCAATTACCTTGTGTTTATATAACCCTCGCAGTTGTGGCACAGTGATAGAGCGGCCGCCTCGAATGAATGACATCATCTGGAGTGCGTGGTCCAGTGGTAGACTGCCGAACTCCTGATCGAGAGGTCGTGGGTTCGATCCTCCGCCGCGGCCACGTTATTTATCCTTGAGCAAAGTAATTAATCCACATTGCTTAGTACTGGTTCTACCCAGGAAGCCATCGAGAGTGATTAATCTTAAGTTACAAGAACTTGTTTTGCAATCGATGTAAACTAAACATAAACCATAAACATTAACATAACCAATAACATCAACGACTTCATACAGCTGGTACTAGTAGCTCCCTTGCTTGACCTTCAGCAAATAAACGGTCTAACTAGAACTGGTCGGCTCCGTGTCAGCATAATGTGACTTGGTCGGATGTCATTTCTTGTGTCTACGGCGTGGAATTCCAGGGTGGCAGCACTATAAAGTTGAGCATTGAGCTTATATAGATAGTTCTACAAGTAGACACCGTCGTGGTAAGACTAAACACCTTTCATCTCTGATATACAGTTGTTATGTCATTGTCATGTATACACGTTTGTTTATCTTTAAGGAAAGTATCTATTCAATATACATACAACTGTAACTCATAAACTTCTGTTTCATCTTTATAACTAAACGGTCATATACGAGCTTCAGTTTCACCTGTACAACTTATATAGGTCATATGTATGCTTCGGTTTCATCTTTAATTTTTAACTCGACTATTCGAAGAATAAGAGAGATTATGTACTCGCCCCGGCATTGGCATCGGCGTCGGCGTCGGCGTTTGCGTCGGCGTCCCACATCAAGGTTTTCATGTAAAGAAAGACAAAAATATCGGACAGGGAAAACAGCATTCAAGGACGACAGTCAACCACATAACACAAAAACAAACACGCAAACAGAC
Source organism: Cyrtodaria siliqua (assembly GCA_037043455.1). Taxonomy (NCBI): domain Eukaryota; kingdom Metazoa; phylum Mollusca; class Bivalvia; order Adapedonta; family Hiatellidae; genus Cyrtodaria; species Cyrtodaria siliqua. The sequence goes on along the minus strand of JAWPHD010013509.1, from coordinate 28,114 downwards.
AAACGAGAAGGCAAAAGTAATACAAAATGTAAACGACATCACAAACACAAAAGAGTTGACAATAGGGCTACCGCCATGGAACGGTCAGTGGCAACAAACCCCGCTGGGGGTTTAAATCGGTTCTAGGGTGCACCAATCCTTACACTTACCCTACTTCATCCCATTAAAACAGGACAGTGTAAATAATGAAATCCCCGCCATGATCTAATCTCTAACCAACAAGGCAACATTCTATTTATCGCATAACACACATATCGACTTTTATTGCATTTTTCCTGTCGCTTCAGAACACGTACGTTAACGTGTAGTCCATGACGTCATTTACGTTATGTTATACCACTAGTGGAATATCGAACATATTGAATGGTGTTATTACACTCCCACACCGCATGCTATGTGATAAACAGAGGATCTTACATGAGTATTCATTCATTACTGAATTTATTAAACGAGTTGGCAACATGATATAATGCAAGGCTCTGTCGAGCATTATAACATTTTTGCTAGCGAGTTTAATAAATTCAATAATGAATGAGAACGGATGTTAGATTCTATTTATCACATAACTTATAACCTCACATTACGTCAGAAAACGTGCATTAACGTGACGTCCATGACGCCATTAACGTCATGTTATACCACTAGTGGAATATCGAAAATATTGAATGATGTTATTAAACTCCCACACCGCATGTTATGTGATAACTTTTGATACACGTTGTAACAATATACTATTCTGGAAGGCGCTTCTGTACTGGTTTAGTCTTTAAACACGAGAATACATAACACGTAAAGGCGGGGAAAAAAACCTTTCCATTGTTAATGAAATATGTTTCTTCTGTTAATTTCTTCTTTTTGTTTTGTGTGTGCACATGCTGTGGAATTATGACCCATTTAGCAAGACGTTACGTTAATTAGTGATGGTCCGACTATAAGACACTGCGTGCAAGACTCCAACCCATGAGCGTGTAGTAGTGGGTGGTCAAGTGGTTTGAAACGGCGCTAAAAAATACCACTCAAGACTTTATGAGTTCCGAGTAAGAACTGCTTATATTTCCAGTGAAGCAGGAGACTTTGATGAGCGGGGTGCATCTTTGGTATACCTATACTTCGGCAAAATCTCATAGCACCTCCCTGGCTCATACACATATTTTCCCCTTCTTTTCAGATTTTATAATGCTTTTGTTTAAAATAAAATATTTACTTCTTTGGGTAAAAAAGAAGGCGTGTGTAGTAGCGCATTTTTTTTTATTAAGCTTACACATTATAAACACCTGGATAATTCAAGAAGAAGACGTAAAAAGAAACGGAAAGAAACACTATATAATTAAATGTAGTATTATATCGTATAACTGGTATTCGACAAGTAATTAAATCGCCAGTATCTCAAAACATCTTAATCCAACTAGCCGTTGTCTTTCAACAAACTTCCAGTTTTTAATACAAATCAATAAAGTTTAATTAAACTAGCTTAGGAAAAAGTATTTATGACTCATATTAAACATTAGAATTTAAGTGCAAAAAATGTATCAGACTATTTTATTGAGGGAAATAAAGTTCTGATATAAGAGCGAGCTGAGAGAGAAATCGTTTCATCGCGTCTTACATGTATTCACATACCAAGTTTGGTATCTCTAAGTGTTAAAGTATTGAAAATACGATCCGGAAAAGCATTTTTTATGACAGAGGTCACAGGTCAAGGTAAAGGTCACAATGACCTATGTTGGTACGCGACACACCGCTATCCCAAGATGTATTCACATACCAATTTTGGTATCTCTAAGTGTTGAAGTATTGAAAATATGGCCCGGACAAGCATTTTCGGAACATTTTCTATGACAGAGGTCAAGGTCAAGGTCAAGGTCAATGTGACCTTATTCTAATATGCAACACACTGCAATCCCAAGATGTATTCAAATATCAAAATTGGTATCTCTCAGTGTCATAGTATTGAAAATACGGTCCGGACAAGCATTTTCTATGACAGAGGTCACAGTCAAGGTCACGGTCACATTGACCTTTTTTTGGTACGCGACACACCGCTATCCCAAGATGTATTCAAATATAAAGTTTGGTATCTCAAAGTCTTTCGGAACATTTTCTATGACAGAGGTCACCGGTCAAGGTCAGAGTCATTGTGACCTTATTTTGGTATGCGACACGACACATCGCTATCCCAAGATGTATTCAAATATCAAGTGTGGTACCACTAAGTGTTATAGTATTGAAAATACGGTCCGGACAAGCATTTCTATAACAGAGGTTACAGGTCAAGGTCACCATGACCTTATTTTGGTACGTGACACACCGCTATCCCAAGCTGTATTCACATACCAAGTTTGGTATCTCTTAGTGTTATAGTATTGAAAATACGGTTCGGACAAGCATTTTCTATGACAGAGGTCACAGGTCAAAGTCACAATGACCTTATTTGTATGCGACACATCGCTATCCCAAAATGTATTCACATACCAAGTTTGGTATCTCTAAGTGTTATAGTATTGAAAATACGGTCCGGACAAGCATTTTCTATCACAGAGGTCACAGGTCAAGGTCACAATGACCTTATTTTGGTACGCGACACACCGCTATCCCAAGATGTATTCACAAACCAAGTTTGGTATCACTGAGTGTTATATTATTGAAAATACGGTCCGGGCAAGCATTTTCTATGCATTTACTATGACAGAGGTCACATGTCAAGATCAAGGTCACAATGACCTTATTTTGGTACGCGAAACACCGCTATCCCAAGATGAATTCACAGGCCAAGTTTGGTATCACTGAGTATTATATTACTGAAAATACGGTCCGGACAAGCATTTTCTATGCATTTTCTATGACAGAGGTCACAGGTCAATATCAAGGTCACAAGGACCTTATTTTAGTACGCGACACACCGCTATCCCAAGATGTATTCACATACCAAGGTTTGGTATCTCTAAGTATCATAGTATTAAAAAAACGGAATGGACAAGCATTTCTATGACAGAGGTCACAGGTCACGGTCAAGGTCACAATGACCTTATTTTGGTACGCGACACACTGCTATCTCAAGATGTATTCAAATGCCATGTTTGGTATCTCTAAGTGTTATAGTATTGAAAATACGGTCCGGACAATCATTTTCTATGACAGAGGTCACAGGTCAAGTCAAGTTCACAGTGACCTTATTTTGGTACACGACACACCACTATTGCAAGATGTATCCACATACCAAGTTTGGTGTCTCAAAGTCTTATAGTATTGAAAATATGGGCCGGACAAGCATTTCGGAAGGACGGACGGACGGACGGACGGACGGACAGGGTGCAAACCTATAGTCCGCCGTCGAATTTCCAAGGTAAATCCCATTTATTTTCAAGAACCGCTCATTCCACGTGCGTTATCTCCTTATACTGACCAAAGGCATATCGAAACACATGTCCCCGTCCTTTACCGCCTATATGTGAATACATCCTAGGATAGGGGTGTCTTGCGTACCAAAATAAGGTCACTGTGACCTCTGTCATAGAAAATGCTTGTCCGGACCATATTTTCAATACTATAACACTTAAGACATACCAAACTTGGTATGTGAATACATCTTGGGATAGCGGTGTTCACCTACCAAAATAAGGTCATTGTGACCTTGACCTGTGACCTTTGTCATAGAAAATGCTTGTCCGGACCGTATTTTTAATACTTTAACACTTAGAGATACAGACATGTGGCGCAGAAGTATCTGGAGCTGCAGAAGCTAGTAATACTGGTAATGACGTGAAACTGGTTATCGTCCACAACGTAGATGTAAATAAAGTGCCTTTGATCCATAGTTGAACCGGTAATAAACGTGTTCCCTAGTCCGGCGCTGACCACCATTACACGGATATTTAGGGCATCTTCAAAGACGGCGTTTAGACTGGCGGGACGGTCCATGGAAACTCCGGGTTATGGCTAATGGCTACGGCAAGCTGTTTCTGTTGTTCAAGACATTTGTTACAGATATCATTGTAATATTTTAAAGTAACCTGCTTGTGTTCCAAAACCAACTGTTAATTACTTTTCCCATGTCTTTGTCGTGTAATGGTTGTTTATGATATATTTCCGGTATGTACTCATCATCGAATAAATCTCGAAGATATCTTTAAAATGATAGGATTTGGTCCATTAATGAGATAGTTATGGGTATTTAAAATGTCAACCAATCAGAGTCTGCCATTATGTCACTTGATCCCTAAACAGTAATATCACCGTAACTATAAGAGATAGGTAAGTCTTTAGAATCAGCGTGAAAAACTCTATCAAATGGTATCAGTTTTATTTGGTTTAAATTACAAATTAACAAAAAGTTTAAAAACTGCTCTTATGCAATTATGCAATAACTCTAAATGTAAACAAAATCGAGAACCCTAGGTTAGACATTAAATGATACCGTACGGCTTTAAAACTGATTCTCTATTTTCGAAAAACTTAAAATTCATTAGCTATCAGATTTCTAGGATTCTGTTAACTGTATACGTGTCATCATCAGACAACCTTAGTTAAGTTGTTCTTCAACCCTTCTGATATGATCTCTGTGTCATTGGGGTGCTTCATATTATTGACAAAATGCATGAGTTAAATCGACGTTTTTGAGAAATCATTGCCAAAATGCTTACTTCCGTAAAGTGACCATTTTCGCTTGCCAGAGATCACAACGGTACCCTTTGTAAATATGAGGACAGTTGTAACTCGGAGATGTGAAAATGTCAAATAACCAGCAAACACACGTGTTACATTTAAGCACAGAGCAATATCATCAAACTGAATACAGAAATATGTAAAACAATGACATATTATTTTCCATCGACACGGAGTACGTACAGACATCTGAAACAACGTCGAGCATTAGCTTTAGTTTACAAGACATGTGGCTATCAGGTAAATCTAAAACATACAACATTAGCTTTAGTTTACAAAATATGTGGCTATCAGGTAAATCTAGAACATAATCAAATAGTCATATCAACTCAACCAGACTGTCTGAGAAATCTGAGACATAATCGAACATGCCTTTCAAACTCATGACTGTGCATGACATCTGAAACATATTCAATAAGTCGTTTTAGTTTACAACGCATGTGAATATCAAGAAACTCTAAATAATTATTCGGGCATGCGTATCAAATCGGCAGTCGCAGAAATCCAAAACATACTCAAACATTCGAGTAGGACTGTTATATAAACAGATCGAAATAAAACGGAGTTTTACAGCCCGTTAAACCATCATATTGATACAGAAACCTCAGACGGAGATGAGATGAAGGATGACATTTGCTATCAGAAATGCTCTCGCCAGGAAACAAACCCACGTGAGGCAGAGGTCTGTAGCTTTAATGTCAGTGCTTTATTGCGCAATGAGCTACCGAATCCATTAAATATATATTGACCCTGCCACTGAAACGAGTTCGCGTACGCTTTTTCACAGTTGTGATTTGTGAAAATTGCGGTTCATTATGACTCACTTCCGTATTTTTCACACACAGTGAAAATGATACCAAAAGTTACAAATACCTCAGAATTGGTACATATTCGGATACAATACATGTGTTGCAAGGGTTGGATTCTAAGTGCAAGCTCTTGAGTCTGAAGTCACGGAAGTAGAACTATTGCTGTAATGGTGTACTAGACATTATACTACAACTTCGGTCATGAGCTCGAATCCCGCATGTATCTGGTTCGCCTGCTAACTTGACTGTCTCTAAATACGGCAGATGCCACTGGTTTGAAACACATGATAGTGACTGTAGCGTAATTCAACAATCAAAAGGACTTTGTTGCAATGGTGTAATAGTAATTCATATTTTCATTTGATCAAAATCTGTTTCTGTCCAAATCTAATTAACTATTCCATGGGTTAATTTCGAATGTGTGTACACTTTACCTTATGTATATGTTTCTACTGCTATGGTTATTTTCACGATTTTCAGACTTTGTAAATAATAGCTCAGCTTCTTACATCAGTTCATTGCAAGCCATTGAGATCTTCCCCTTTGAAAGTAATAGGAGCAGAATGACCATAGAAAGACTTACGGACAATTCATCAAGGTTATTGTGTCGGAACTTAGGTTTGAACTCGCCAAAGAAACGTACAAATGAGTGAACAATTAACGAACAATCGAACAATGAAAAACAAGCGAGCAAAGGAACGAACGAACGACGAACGAACGAAGTCTTTAAGAGTTCATAACACTTAATGTATACTGTAGAAACTAGCTGCTTTTCTTCCATTCAATGAGTTTGGGAAATGATTTATCCTAAACATTATATAGAGGAGCTTACATGAGTACTCATACATTATTGAATTTATTAAACGATTTGGCAAAATGATATATCATTTGCCAAATCGTTTAATAAATTCAATAATGAATGAGAACGAATGTTAGATTCTATTTATCACATAACTCACATATCGACTTGTATTGCATTTTGTCTGTCAAAATGAACCGTGGGAAATGGATCATAGTAATTATCTATTTTTTGACAGCGCATACTAGGCTTATTTGCATACTTATATAACTAGTTATATTTGGCAAATATAGAATTGTGTTATTCCACTCCTACACCATGAGTCATATGATAAACATATATAATAGCTGTGAAATTTTCGTTTCAATATGAGGCACTTTCGGAAATTTAACATTTGCGATTTGTGAAGAATGCCTACGCAATTTCCACAAATTTGTGGAAAATGCGATTTGTGACATATGAGGCTCCACACATCTGTCCAACGTGGGTTAGTCCACCCCTTCACTTAGTATATGACTAATACTGTTAAAAGGCACGCCAAAACCCATACAGTCATACACACGTACGTTAAGATTGGTTAAAGTGTTAAATAGTGAGAAAAAACAGCTTTAGGATGTTCAGACCGAATACTGTATATTGTACACAATATAGGAGATTCTGATTATGCACCTAAACGAATCCTTATTGTGTGCGTGATGTCTTACACTGTATCTTGCCCTTTTTTCATCTGTAACGTCATTCTTTGTTTCTGTGTGTGTTTGTGGTTGACAGTCGTCCTTGAATGCTACTTTTCCTGTTTGATTTTTATATCTACTTTTAGAACCACAGAGATATGCAGAGGGGCAACAGCCTGAACACAGTTCTGTAATCTAGATAAAATATATATTCACGGGAGAGTCATTCTGACTGCAATATTCCGCTTAGCGAATGGACAGGAATCGCCAAAGAAAACGATATACGCTTAGGTTTATATACTCCTCAAAATAAGTTAAGAACCGCAAGAAAATGTCTCCATATGCTTACCAGTGAAATTGACTATATACCATTTTAAAAAGGTTACACAGAATGTGAAAACAATGTTGCATTAAACTGGACAGTGTCTAGTCTTCTGCATTAGATGAAAGAAAAAAATGTTGATATACATTGTTCTGTTAAAGAGTTCGAGATTTTTGAAATATTTCTAAAAATCATTAATTGGCCCCAAAACAACAATACTAAAAGTTTTAATATGTTTTGTCAATGTATTCATTAAGTTTAATCTCTATCAATGGATCTATGGACGCGACATTTTAATTATCTCCGAAATTGACTAACCTTTGACAGTTTAAATGCATACACCGAACAGTTCTGAAGTAAATTTTCAAAACCTAGTTGCATATTTGGCACTGCACGCTTATCTCTAGAGTTATCCTAAAGAAAATGGTGACAGATAGTCATGAAATAATACGAAATAACATTTTTGGTTGAAAAAGGGCATTTTATTAAAAAAATCGCTTGATGTTTTTAATGACGTCATCCGACGTCGACGTCGTTTTCGCGCAAAATAATCATCCACACAAAATGAAACTGAATGGCAAGATAGGAATTCCATCAAAAGCTATAAAAATAACACAAATACAATGAAAAGTAATAGTCATACAATTAACATTGATCAAAAACAATATGAAAGTATACAATAAAAAGGTTATTGAATTTGTATGGCTAAATATTACTTGGAACTCGTTGTTTTGGCGCAGGACGACTCGCGAGCTCGTCGTCCTTTGCCAAAACAACTCGTTCCAAGTAATATTTAGCCATACAAATGCAATAACTTATAATATTGCACGCTTAGTTCAATGCAAACTAAACGGGACAATATGAAAGTATACAATAAACAGACATATATCAGCTCTTAAGAGGATGATCTATACAGTTTTCACAAATGCGTTATAGATATTCTATGTGACATCGCACATTTGAGATATGAAAGCAATTTAAAAAGAATCATCTTGTTTTCAGTTTGCAATAATTCGTTGAATTTAAACATACTTGGTCTATTACAATACTAGTGCGCTATGTATTTCCTCCTTATATCGGAGTAACATGGGCATTTTAGAATGAAATGAAACTCAAATATCTTGAGTATTACAATATTGACAAAAACGTTCGTTTTCTTCAATCCTATTGATACAATACCGACCTGCTTGAATTCTTAGAGAATGTGAAGATAATCTTATTACAAATGTAATATGCCAACTGGTTGTTGCTATTGTCCACTGTCCGCCGAATGGACTACACTAATGGGCTCCTTCCGTCTGTCCTTCCCGAAGTTTTCCGGATATCTGTGGCCACACTTTTTTATAAAACTTGTTATCCATCTTTATGAATGCAGACATCAGCTTAAAAGCTCGTTTTTGAGGTCAATGCGTCAAAATCCAAGATTTGCATCGTACAGGAAATGCATCGTAAAGGTTTCCGGGCGTTTGTGGCCGCAATTTTGCAGGAATCCTTTTCAAACTAGCCTTGCATCCTTAGACAGACGATTTCTCGCTCTCTCGCTTAAATTTGATTTTAAGATTGACGCGTCAAATCCAAGATGGCCGCCACATGATGAATGCGGCACATGCTGAATGTCGCAACATGATTTTTAAAAGATGTATTTGCATTGTGGAAACAGTTGTTCATGTATCCTATTCATGCAGCTGTAAACATGCAAAACTTCGTATACGTTCAATTTTGAGATCGACTGGTCAACATCCAAGAAGGCGCCACCGACATAAGTCGCCTTTTGGAAGTTTCCAAACTTTTGTGACTCAATATCCTTGGGATATGTGTGGCCACATGTTTTAAAGTAATACTATCATTGTAAAACTTGGTGCCATTTGTATGAATACAAAAACTACCTTAAGTCTGAGTTTGAGATCCTAGCGTCAAAGTCCAACATGGGCATCACATAACATAATATGCCTTCTTGAAGGTTTCCAGACAAGTATGACTCATTATTCTTTCAAACTTGGTATGTACCTATATATCGTTACGAGCCCTCTACTAAGATTTTGAGATCCATGAGTCAAAATCAATGACGCAATTTGCAATATGCTGTTTGACAGGTTTTCGGCAATAACTGACCAGTTATTTGTAAGCTTGAATCTGGGATTAATTTGTTTTGGTCTATGAAATATTCAGGAGACGTTCTTGATAAAATTTGCAATAAACGTCAAGTTTCATCTATAAGCACTTATGACTTCTCTACTTACCACATCACCTTATCAAAGACAAGCTTATTGCTCTTATTCAAAAACAAACATTCGCTAGGGAAAATTCTACATTTTTGGCCTGTAATAATATGGACTTGCCTGGAAGTTTGTGAAGCACTCATCTTCCTATTAGATACTATTTTCGTCAAGTATGGAACGACCGTTTATAGACAAATTGTTGGTATCCCTATGGATGATATATTAGGCATTGGCAACCCTTTCTTTTCTACTACGGTTAATAATATATATCCTTAAGAACTTCAACTTAGCAAAGCCAATATTTCAGATACTAACGCTTCTTTTCTCGATTTACATCTCTCCATTGGAAATTAGCAAAATATATGACAAAAGAAATGATTTTAATTTTTATATGTTCCCCGAGCAACTTCTTATGGGTCTATGTGTCTCAACTTATTCTTTTTCTAGAGCTTGTACTCGAGTTGAGGACTTTAATATTAACAATCTTTGTATAACTAAAAAGCTACTACATCAGGGTTAACGTTACCATAAACTTCTTAAACATTTGCACAATTTTATTATCATAACCCTGATCTTCTTTCCAAATATAAAAGTAATTTAAGAACTCTTCTGCGACAAGGACTATTAAAACAAACTTGACTTCTATGGTGACGTGATTTATAAACTTCGTAATATCCTTGGTCATGATCACTTTCATACTATCTTTGTTAAACTTGTTAAACGGTTTAACAAAAGAGGTTATGACCCTATCATTTTGCAACGCACTGCATGCTTGGTGGTGGACCCATTTACAGTTCGCCACTATGCTTTCTTCTTTAATTGTGCGATGACCGGACAGACTGTGGACCCTATGATGACGTCTACCTAAAGCCCAAAAGGAGGTGACGTTTGATGTTTGTCTGCAGTCTTGTCTTGTCGTGCCCTCAATGGTTCAGCTCCGGCTATATTTATCTCGAGTCAGAAAGATGCTATGGGTGTTGGACTGTGTATCAACGTCATTTTACTTTTCATAGAACAACTGTATATTAGTAAGAATACCGGGACGCTGTCAAATCGTCTTCTACTACTTGAATTACGTATCAGTTCATAGATACAGTCTATAAATCTGTTCTCAGCATACGAATACAGCTGGTTCCAAATCGGTGTCGTCACTGAATATTGATTGAAGTTAAACTTTATTAAAGGGACAAATGGCAATCTTTGCTTTTTTAAAAGCTCGCGGCGCCCCGCTTTTTTTTTCTTCATAACTTGCATAATATAAATAATTGTGTTTGAATATTACTAACTGTTTGTTTGTACAGCTATATATGACTTTTTGGTGCTGTCTGATTTTGAAATAAGCAACACCTCTTCAATAATTAAACACAGTCGATGAAACTTTTACATTCCGCTGAGTGTTTTCTTATGTTACTATGTAACTGTTCTGACCGGCATGTGATACTTTGTATCACTGTTTTCTTGTTCTCATGTTGCTCTGTCATTAAGTACCTTCTTTGTGGCCTTCTAGGTTATAGTTTGTTTTGTATTTATATATACACGAGCATCTTTGTGTTTTACTTATATTGCATATAAATGCTGCCTTGTTGGTTAGAGAATAGTTCATGGCGGTTATTTTGCCACTGACCGTTCCAAGGCGGTAGCCCTATTGTCAACCATTTTGTGTTTATGATGTCTTATTAGGCATTTTATTCATCTTTAAAGTTCTTCTTTGTTTCTGTGTGTGTTTGTGGTTGACTGTCGTTTTCTGTTCGATTTTTATATCTATATTGACATGCACCTTTATGAAAACACAGTTAGCATTAATTTAAAATGACCTCCATTTTGAGGCTAGCACGAATTTATATTGCAGATGCATACGTCAACAATTAAATATGGCTACCAGAGAAACACAATAAGAAAAAAAACATTTCTTATCAATACCCTTACCATCCAAACACAGTATTAAATGAATTAATGAATTATTTACTGGCCATCATTATGCAACTGCCACAGACAACTTTCTGTTTTGCAATGGGTGTGCTTCACCTATATTGATTTTTCGTTCAAGTACATAAATCAATTTGCCAGAATACTGATATATTTAATAATATATGTTTTGGAATGAATCGGTGCACTCCTATTGACAACGTTGTTATAATACATTGTATGGTATACGCTGTGACCCTGTGGCGTTATTGTAACTTCATGAGGGCTGTTGTTTTGTCTATGTTCTTGTTGATTGTCCATTTTAGTTTAAACAATATTTTATTCTCAAATGTATACTGTTGTAATGGTTACACAATAGTAGAATGAATTTAACACAATTTGAAAACGTGGATTTTGGAAAAAGCTGTTAGCTTATATCAATCCGTTTCCAAAATTACATACTGACATGAAACGAAGATATTCAGAAGTCTATCATGTCTTTAGAATCATGAACCAACAGAGAAATATTAAAATAGTTTGGCGTTTAGGAATTTCAAATAATATTCAGAGAAATAAGTAGACAGAGTTGGGGAAGAGAGCTCGATTGTCCATTTTGGCATGTTTAAAGCTACAGACGCTATACAAAAACTGATACTACCTCATGAATATGAATAAGTCACGGGTGAAGTAGTTTCAATTCGACGATCGGCCAAAAAGTCGGTATATAAGCCAGGAATCGAGGGGTAAAATATCACATTTCATCTATAATACACGGCTTCCGATTATATTTTATACAAAAAAAAAAGAGTTGCCCAGAACGAGATTTGAACCAGGGACCTTGCAGTTTTATTTGTAACATGAGGGTTTTAGTCCTACACCACGGAATCCTGTTGGTATGTAGTAGCATTTCTAACACTAATTGGTTATAACATAATAACTTTAGCACACACACACACACACACACACACACACACACGTATCGTTCGCTAAATAAACGAGACGAAAGCTTTGAGATGGAATCTTAGTTAAGTTGAAATTGATAATAAATAGTATTACACCACGAATGGTTATTTACATGTGCGAAATGATGGATTATACATCTTCAGGTTCATACCAATATATTAAGTTATTTTGAGTCATAATATCTGTTACTAAATATACAACATTTTCAAGAATTCGTCATAACTCAGTGGTAAGCACGTTGGACTGTAAATAAGAACGTCATGTGTTCAACATAAATAAAAAGTCGAACAGGAAATGCAGCTTTCACAGGACACAGTAAACCCAAAAACACGCAAGACGACAAACATGAATGGCAATGTTAATAAGGAACAAAGGCATATGACGTCACAAACACAAATAGGGTTGACAATAGGGCTAGCCGCTTGGAGAGCGGTCAGTGGCAAAAAAGTCAGCTGGGGGTTTAAACTAGGTTCTAGGATGCATTAAACCTCACACTCACCCAACTGTCATCCCAATAAAACGGGACAGTGTAAATAAAGAAATTCCCTCCATTAACTATTCTCTCAACACCAATGCAGCACCAATAGGCAATATAAGTAAACCACAAAGATGCTCGTGTATATATAAGTACAATAAAACAATAGCCTAGACAGCCACGAAGAAGGTACTCATTGACTTAGTCACGAGCAATAAGAGAATAAACCATTGAGGGCACGACAATACAAGAATGCAGACAAAATTCAAACGTCCCCGTCCTATTGGGCTTTATGTAGACGTCATCATAACGTCCACAGCCTGTCCTGTCATCGCACAATTAAAGAGGAAAGCATAGTGGCGAACTGTAAATTGGTCCAAAATGATAGGGTTATAACCTCTTTTGATAATTGAATTGAATTGGGTTTTAAGGCGCACCAACACATAAAAGATTATATCGCGCCTAACAGACATAAACATGCCAGGCTCATCCTCCGTGTACATCGAGATAAAATATGGAGAATAGGCCAAGAACCTTCTCACCTGCAGAACTGCAGAGTTGCTGCAAATTTTATTGTAGACTGTAGAATTCCATTTACGCTAGAGCAACGTTTATTGTTTTTCTGCCACTTCTCTAGTGATGTGAGCGAGATGCCACTGAAACAATGCAGGGGTCATGATGAAGACCTTTAATGAGCATGAACAAAAAATGATAAAATGAACATGGGTGTGTAGGCTGGGGGGAGGGGGGTTCTACACCTCTGCGTACCCCTCCATCGGGATCTGCAGTGGGCCTATTTTTTGCCCCGGAATCAAACGGGGCGCCCGGAACCACACGCGGCACCTTGTGATAAACCTTTTAACAAGTTTAACAAAGATAGTATAAAAGTGATCATGACCAAGAATCTTACGAGTTTATAAATCACGTCACCATAGAAGTCAGGTTGTGACAGTCCTTGTCGTGGAAGAGTTCTTAAATTACGTTTATATTTGGAAAGAAGATCAGGGTTACGATAATAACATTTTGCAAAGTTTTTACGAAGTTTATGGTAACGGTAGCCCTGATGAAGTAGCTTTTAAGTTATATAAAGATAACAAATATTAAAGTCCTCAACTCGAGTACAATTTCTAGCAAAACGAATAAGTTGAGACACATATACCCCATAAGAAGTTGCTCGGGGAACATCTCTCTTGTCATAGATTTTACTAATTATTTCGCCATTTTCAATAGAGAGATGTAAATCAAGGAAATAAGCAGACAGTATCAAACATGTTAGCTTTGTTGAGTTGAAGTTCCTTAGATAGTATTAACCATAGTAGAAAAGAAAGGATTGTCAATGTTTATTATGTCATCCAAATATCGAGAGGTGTCACTAAAGGCTTCAATTACATCTGCTTGAGTATCGGATGAAAGACTCAACATAAAATATTTTTCATAGCAATACAAGAACAAATCTGCGACAAAGAGGTGCACAGTTCGTACCCATAGGGATACCAACAATTTGTTTATAAACGGTAGTTCCATACCTGATAGGAAAATGAGTGCTTCACAAACGTCTTGGCAAGTCCACATAGTGTAATTGTCGAAACTGTCGTTAGTAAAACAAAGGCTTTAATATTGTTACAGACCAAAACTGTAGTATTTTCCCTAGTAAAAGTGTTTTAAATGAGAGCAATACGCTTTGATAAGGTTGTGTGGTAAAGTTGTATAATTATAATGTAAAAAAAATCATAATTAGTACTTATACGGTCGTCTGAATTTTTAATAGACCAAAGTCACGAAAGAGACAAACATTTCTTGCAATTATAATAGATGTCTGCACTATGGATTATCATGCTTTAGAAATTAAACAACTGATGGAACACGTGATGTCTTTAGAGATCAGTAAGTTGTTTATCAAGTTTGCCTATTAATCGAAAAGAGGTTTTATGCAGATTCCCCCCACCCCCTTCCCCAAACCCCCACAACCCCCATCCACACACACTACATTGGAGAAAACATTCGAACGTTAAACGCTTCGATTTAGAATAGAACAATTAATGACGCAATAATGATAATTTATTCTATAAATTCAAATTGACTTTCGTATGTCGATTGTGAAAAGATTAATATTGCATACGCACTTACAAGTCCCGTTAACTTTCAATATAATAGGAAACGTCAATGTCTGCTCATATTGACGGGTTCATTGACGTGTTTACAACACACTGTACTGGAATACTCGTTAAAGCCTGGTGCATTTCGTAGTTCATATCACAAGAATTGTTTCATCTGACGTAAACATTATAGAAAAAAACATATTATAGAAAAAAATTCCGGCGATGTTTAAATGCGACATTTAGTTTGTTTCAAATAATTATTTTTTGATGATAATTAAATGTTAAAAGCTATTGTTTTGTTCCAATTATTCGTGTTTTTTTTTATTAAAATGCATATGCAATAAAAATGTTATTAGATTTGTATTGGGATGTAGGCGCAATATTATTATGCGGAACAATCCGTGCATATATCCCAATACAAATCTAATAACCTATACATACTAAAACTATTCAACGTTACAACGACCCAAAATATGACGTTGAAATTAGAAAGAGTACCTAGAAATAGTCGATCCCAGTTAAACAGTTAATGCAGCATGTTCCATTGTATTTATTCAATTTGTTAAGAGAACGTTTTCCAGGCAATACTGCGAATAAAAGGTTTTACAAGATAGATTGTATTTGTTTTAATGTGATGATTACAGCGTATATTATACAGTAATACTCTTCAATTATCGAATTTATAAACTATTACATGTTAGAGTGCATTGTTAGTATTATTATAGTAGATTGATGCAACTGATGCTCGGTAACACTTCTCTTGAATAAAACTCAATTGATGCTCCGTAACGCGTCTTTTGTAAACAACAACTTAGTTGATGCTCGGTAACGCGTCTCTTGAATAAACACAATTGAGCTCGGTAACGTATCTCTTGTATTAAACTCAATTGATGTTTTGTAATGCGTACCTTGAATAAACTCAATTGAGCTCGGTAACATATCTCTTTCAAGAATAAAACTTAGTGGATGCTCGGTAACGCATCTCTTGAAAAAACTCAACTGATGCCCTGTAACACGTCTCTTGAATAAAACTCTATTTATGCCCGGTAACACGTCTCTTGAATATGTCTCAATTGATGCTCGGTAACGCATCTCTTGAATAAACTCCATTGACTATCAGTTAGGCGTCTCTTGAATAAACTCCATTGAGCTCGGCAACGCGTCACTTGAATAAAACTTAATTGCGCTGGTTAACTCATCTCTTGATTAAATTTCAATTGAGCTAAGTAACGGATCTAATCGATGCTCTGTAACGCGTCTCTTAAATGAAACTCTATTTATGCTCGGTAACTTGTTTCTTGAATAAAACTCCATTGATCTCGGTAATGTGTCTCTTGAATAAACCATTTATGCTTGGTAATGCGTCTCTTGAATAAAACTCTATTTATGCTCGATAACGCGTCTCTTGAATAAAACTCTATTTATGCTCGGTCACGCGTCTCTTGAATAAAACACTATTTATGCTCGGTAAAGGGTCTCTTGAATAAAACCCTATTTATGCTCTGCAATATGTCTCTTGAATAAAACTCTATTGATGCTCGGTAACGCGTCTCTTGAATAAAACTCTATTTATGCTCAGTAACGCGTCTCTTGAATAAAACTCTATTTATGCTCGGTAAAGGGTCTCTTGAATAAAACTCTATTTATGCTCGGTAAATCGTCTCTTGAATAAAACTCTATTTATGCTCGGTAACGCATCTCTTGAATAAAACTCTATTGATGCTCGGTAACACGTCCCTTGAATAAAACTCTATTTATGCTCGGTAACGCTTCTCTTGAATAAAACTCTATTTATGCTCGGTAATGCTTCTCTTGATCAAAACTCTATTGATGCTCGGTAATGCGTCTCTTTGAATATAACTCTATTTATGCTCGGTAATGCGTCTCTTGAATAAAACTCTATTTATGCTTGGTAATGCGTCTCTTGAATAAAACTCTATTTATGCTCGGTAAAGCATCTCTTGAATAAACCTCTATTGATACTCGGTAACGCATCTCTTGAATAAAACTCTATTGATGCTCGGTAATGTGTCTCTTGAATAAAACTCTATTTATGCTCGGTAATGCATCTCTTGAATACAACTCCATTGATGCTCGGTAACGCGTCTCTTGAATAAAACTCTATTTATGCTCGGTAACACGTATCTTGACTATTTATACTCGGTAACGCGCCTCTTGAATAAAACTATATTGATGCTCGGTAACGCGTCTCTTGAATAAAACTCTATTTATGCTCGGTAACACGACTCTTGAATAAAACTCTATTTATGCTCGAGAACACGTCTCGACTATTTATGCTCGGTAACGCGCCTCTTGAATAAAACTCTATTGATGCTCGGTAACGCGTCTCTTGAATAAACTCTATTTATGCTCGGTAACACGACTCTTGAATAAAACTCAATTGATGTTCGGTAACGCATCTCTTGAATAAAACTCAATTGAGCTAGGTCTCTTGAATAAAACTCAGTTGAGCTGGATAACTCATCTCTTGAATAAATTTCAATTGAGCTAAGTAAAGCATCTCCTGAATAAAATTTGGTGACACGTCACTTGAATAAACTCAATTGATGCTCGGTGACGCATCTCTTGAATAAAAAGCAAGTGATGCTCGGTAATGTGTCTCTTGAATAAAACTCTATTTATGCTCGGTAATGCATCTCTTGAATACAACTCCATTGATGCTCGGTAACGCGTCTCTTGAATAAAACTCTATTTATGCTCGAGAACACGTCTCGACTATTTATGCTCGGTAACGCGCCTCTTGAATAAAACTCTATTGATGCTCGGTAACGCGTCTCTTGAATAAACTCTATTTATGCTCGGTAACACGACTCTTGAATAAAACTCAATTGATGTTCGGTAACGCATCTCTTGAATAAAACTCAATTGAGCTAGGTCTCTTGAATAAAACTCAGTTGAGCTGGATAACTCATCTCTTGAATACATTTCAATTGAGCTAAGTAAAGCATCTCCTGAATAAAATTTGGTGACACGTCACTTGAATAAACTCAATTGATGCTCGGTGACGCATCTCTTGAATAAAAAGCAAGTGATGCTCGGTAACGTGTCTCTTGAATAAAACTCAATTGATGCTCGGTAACGTCTCTTCAATAAAACTCAACTGATGCTCGGTAACGCATCTCTTTAATAAAACTCTATTTATGCTCGACAACGTATCTCTTGAATAAAACTTATTTGATGCTCGATTACGTCTCTTGAATAAAACTCAACTGATGCTCGGTAACGCATCTCTTGAATAAAACTCTTTGTATGCTTGGTAATGCGTCTCTTGAATAAAACTCTATTTATGCTCGGTAAAGCGTCTCTTGAATAAACCTCTATTGATACTCGGTAACGCATCTCTTGAATAAAACTCTATTGATGCTCGGTAATGTGTCTCTTGAATAAAACTCTATTTATGCTCGGTAATGCATATCTTGAATACAACTCCATTGATGCTCGGTAACGCGTCTCTTGAATAAAACTCTATTTATGCTCGGTAACACGTATCTTGACTATTTATACTCGGTAACGCGCCTCTTGAATAAAACTATATTGATGCTCGGTAACGCGTCTCTTGAATAAAACTCTATTTATGCTCGGTAACACGACTCTTGAATAAAACTCTATTTATGCTCAAGAACACGTCTCGACTATTTATGCTCGGTAACGCGCCTCTTGAATAAAACTCTATTGATGCTCGGTAACGCGTCTCTTGAATAAACTCTATTTATGCTCGGTAACACGACACTTGAATAAAACTCAATTGATGTTCGGTAACGCATCTCTTGAATAAAACTCAATTGAGCTAGGTCTTTGAATAAAACTCAGTTGAGCTGGATAACTCATCTCTTGAATAAATTTCAATTGAGCTAAGTAAAGCATCTCCTGAATAAAATTTGGTGACACGTCACTTGAATAAACTCAATTGATGCTCGGTGACGCATCTCTTGAATAAAAAGCAAGTGATGCTCGGTAACGTGTCTCTTGAATAAAACTCAATTGATGCTCGGTAACGTCTCTTCAATAAAACTCAACTGATGCTCGGTAACGCATCTCTTTAATAAAACTCTATTTATGCTCGACAACGTATCTCTTGAATAAAACTTAATTGATGCTCGATTACGTCTCTTGAATAAAACTAAACTGATGCTCGGTAACGCATCTCTTGAATAAAACTCTTTGTATGCTTGGTAACGCGTCTCTTGAATAAAACTCTATTTATGCTCGGTAACATGTCTCTTGAATAAAACTCAATTGATGCTCGAGAACGTCTCTTGAATAAAACTCAATTGATGCTCGGGAACGCATCTCTTGAATAAAATGGATATGATGCTCGGTAACGCGTCTCTTGAATAAAACTCAATTTATGCTCGGTAACGTGTCTCTTGAATAAAACTATTTATGCTTGGTAACGCGCCTCTTGAACAAAACTCTATTTATACCCACTAACGCGTCTCTTGAATAAAACTAACTGCATGCTCTGTAACGCGTCTCTTGAATAAAATTCAATTGATGCTCGGTAACTCGTCTCTTGAATAAAACTCTTTTTATGCTCGGTAACGCGTTTCTTGAATACAACTCAATTGATGTTCGGTAAAGCGTCTCTTGAATAAAACTCTTTTTATGCTCGGAAACGCGTCTCTTGAAGAAAACTCAATTGATGTTCGGTAACGGGTCTCTTGAATAAAAATCGTTTCATACTCGGTAACGCGTCTCTTGAATAAAATTCAATTGATGCTCGGTAACGCGTCTATTGAATAAAACTCAATTTGCTTTTGACTATTCCTATAATTAATATTACTTATTCCAAGTTATGTAGAAAACTAAGTGAACGCCATAACATTCAGATTAGTTGCTGTTATTTTATTATTTGAATTTACAATTTATGCATATTATCCGTTAAGTATGTAAGTGATTTTATGAAAGTGTCAGACTTTATCTTTTTAATTCCGTCACCCTTACTTTTCAAGTGTCGTCTGCTCTTTGCACTTCCGCTACTACTGCTGCTACCCTTTGACCAGCCCTTTTTTGGGACCTGATTTACGTGTCTTCTGGGCCTTTTTCATTACACTCTCATCCTGCTGAAGTGATTGTTCGGTCGACGAAATGATGTTCACTATCTTCTGCTCGGGTAAACTAGACTGTGTGTAGGAGCTCGTCCATTATATAATGCAACTAGCCGTCGTATTCACGTTGTGTGAGGTTTACACGGGAAATTTGAAAATGATCTTATAGAATGAACCTTTAGAGACACTTTCAGAAAATTTTATTAAAATAGTGGAGATATAAGTCTATGACGACTGTTTGTTTGGGACATATTCATATACACTGCCTTAAAAAGCGGCAGAAAAGTTTAATGAATTCGATAGGTCGTAATGTTGGATTCATAAAAAAAGGCATTTGATAGCAAAGTAATTTATTCAAACTTTTGTTGTAACTAGAAGTATGTGTAAATATTACATAAACGATGTTTTTAGTACAACCATCGATATAGTCCAAGGCAGGAAATGCCATTTTCTTGGAAATATAAAAGTCCTGAAAATATCAAATTCCAATAAAATAATAGTCAAAATCAGTTTGAATATATGACGGAAAATGGTTTTAAATATATGGATAACGAACTGAAGGGATACTCTAATGATTTAGTATAAAATCAACAATTTTAGTTACACCCCTCCAAACATATTAAAGCCTAAAGTTGCTCTTCGCTTTTTTAGCATAAAAGTTAAGCCTTAAGAGCGTATAGAACGGTGTCGGACTATTTGTTTTTCAAGGATTTTACCATGGCGACCCTACTGAAGACCTCAACCGCCCGTAATAGAAAAGTCACGCCGTCGTTATATTTTGACAGGCTACTCATGTCCGCCAGGTCTATAATAATAATAATAATAAAATAATAATAAATCCTTTATTTAAAGAAGGTTAACACATTGTGACATAATATCAAGAAATAAACATCATATTTTCAATGCGGCCTTCTGTACATAAATTAACAAACATTTAGTGATTTTTAACAAATACACTAACAATAAAAAGAAAGATAAAAAATATCGGACAGGGAAAGCAGCAATCAAGGACGACAGTCAACCACAAAACACAAAAACAAACATGCAAACAGACAAACAAAAAGGCAAAAGTAATAAAAATGCAAACGATATCACAAACACATAAGGGTTGACAATAGGGCTACGGCATTGGAACGGTCAGTGGCAACAAAGGCCACTGGGGGTTTAAACCAGTTCTAGGGTGCACCAAACCTCACACTTACCCTACTGTCATCCCATTAAACAGGACAGTGTAAATAAAGAAATTCCTGCCATGATCTAATCTCTAACCAACAAGGCAGCATCAATAGGCAATATAAGTAAAACACAAATATGCTGGTGTAAATATAATACAAAAAAACAATAGCCTAGAAAGCGACGATGAAGGTACTCAGTGACTTGGCAGAAGCCAGAGCAACAAGAGAATAAACCATTAAGGGCACGACAAGAAAGATTATAGACAAACATTAAACGCCATCGTCCCAATGGGCTTTAGGTAGGCGCACTCATAGGGTCCACAGCCCGTCCGGTCATCGTACAATTAAAGAGGAAACATAGTGGCGAACTGTAAAAGGGTCCACCACCAAGCATGCAGTACGTTGCAAAATGATAGAGTCATAACCTCTTTTGATAAACTTTTTAACAAGTTTAACAAAGATAGTATGAAAGTGATCATGATCAAGAATCTTACGAAGTTTATAAATCACATCACCATAAAAGTCAGGTTGTGATAGTCCTTTTCGCAGCAGAGTCCTTAAATTACTTTTATATTTGGAAAGAAGATCAGGGTTACGATAATAATATTTTGCAAAGGTTTTACGAAATTTATGGTAACGGTAACCCTGATCGAGTAGCTTTTTAGTTATACAAAGATTACGAATATTAAAGTCCTCAACTCGAGTACAAGCTCTTGAAAAACGAATAAGTTGAGACAAAAAACACCCCATAAAAAGTTGCTCGGGGAACATCCCCATCCAAGTGGGTCAAAATTAAAATTATCTCTCTTGTCATAGATTTTGCTAATTATTTCACCATTTTCAATCGAGAGATCTAAATTAAGAAAAGAAGCGTTTTTATCAGATGTATTAGCTTTATTAAGCTGAAGTGCTTTAGGATAAATATTATCAACCATAGTTGGAAAGAAAGGGTTTGTCAATGTTCAGTATGTCATCCAAATACCGAGAGGTGTCATTAAAAGCTTCTATAACATCTGCCTGGGTATCTGGTGAAAGACTCAACATGAAATCTCTTTCATAGCAAAATAAAAACAAATCTGCGACAAGTGGTGCACAGTTCGTACCCATAGGGATACCAACAATTTGTCTATAAACGGTGGTACCATACCTGACGAAAATATTATCTAATAGGAAGATGAGTGCTTCACAAACTTCATAGCAAGTCCGCATAGTATAATTGTCTAAACTGCCGTTAGTAAAAATCGCTTTAATATTATTACATGCCAAAAATGTAGTATTTTCTCTAGCGAATGTTTTTTGAATAAGAGAAATTAGCTTGTCTTTAATAAGGTGGTGTTGTAAGGTTGTAGAGTAGAGAAGTCATAAGTGCTTATTGATGAAACTTGACCTTTATTGAAAATTTTATCAAGAACGTCTCTTGAATGTTTTATAGACCAAAAATAAATTAATCCGAGCATTTTCATAAGTTTTATCACACTATAGTTTAACGTGATCTTTAACAGCAGTAAGACAATAAGTTAACAGTTTGGAGATGTTTGTTGTGGTGCAGGCACTAGAATTAGAAATAAAGCGAGCCTTATACGGATTTTTATGTAATTTATGAATCCAGTACATGGTAGGCATTTTTTCTTTGCTTATCGTTTACACCAGTCTTGAAAGTAGTGCACCGAGTGATATAGTGCACCGAGTGATATGTGCAGAAACAACATCATCCTCAGCAGAATTAACTGGAGTATACGAATTGGTGCTGACGAGTTCCAGAGATAAAACATTGACATAATGTCAAACAATAATTACATTATTAGCTGCTTTATCTGCAGGAACTAAAACAAATTTATTATAACATAAATTTATTAACACCTGAAGTAAATTTAAGAATTTAGAATTTTAAAGTTTTTACCTTTATCAATTGTTTTCTATTCGAAAGATATGAATCAAATTATTTAATGGTATTGTCTGAAAAATGGTAAAGTTTTTGTGTATCAATATTATATGGTCTACAAGATCGATTGCCTTTCTTAGATCAATAAATACAGCTCCTATTAATTTACCTGAGTCTATATCATTTAACCATGCTTCTATTAAACGTGTCAGAGCAGTATAACATGAATGATGTTGTCTGAAACCTGACTGGGTTTCGTGAATAATTAATAAGTCTTGAAATAGAATAGTATTTTGGTGGCTATATGGCGCTGAAATATTTTTGAAATTGTTGGTAAGATTGAAATTGGTCAATAATTACATGGGTCCTCTTTATTTCCATTTGTGTGTATAGGAATCACACACGCCTCCTTAAAAATATCAGGGAACACTCCAGTTTGTATGCTGTTATTTATGATTGAAGCTATGGAGGATATTATGTAATCACCACAATATTTCAAAATTCTAGGACCAATACAGTCTATACCTGTTGATTTGTTACTATCAAGTTTATCAATAAACTTTCTAAGGTGATATGAGTTTATACTAAATGAAGCATATTTCAATTTGATATCAAGTTGTTGCCGTAATTCAGAGAAATCTCATTTTACAAACCTCAATTTTTAACAATGTTTGAAATATTTATAAAATGCTCATTTAATGCATTAATCATATTTACATATTTAATTGTCCTTCAATGATATGATCATTTTTGATTTAGCCTATCAGGTATTGAAATATCTCCATTCTTTTTTTTCCCGTTTTGGAAATGTTTGTTTTTGTAGTTTTTCCACATATACTTTGGGCTTTTATTTTCTTTAATAGCGTTATTATAAAAGTTCTGCTTATTTTGCTTTATCATGGATGAAATTGTATTGCGTAATAATTTATATTGGTCCTACTGTTTTCCTTTATGTAGCTTATCTTTCTGATAAATAGCGTTCTTAATCTCATCAGTAAACCACCCAGGCTGAGTTTCATGTTTTATTATTTTTTCTCGAATAGGTGCATGCTTTTCTAGAATAGTGTTTAATATTGCATAGAATACATTTAATGACTCATTTGGATCAACACAATATTAAACTTTTTCGAATGGTAATTTTGCTAAATCATTACAGAATATACGTTCATCCAATTTCTTGAAAGTTCTGTATTTGATTGTCTCATAGGTAACTCGCCCTGACTTAACATTATGTGTCTATCGTGAAAAACATACAGGATAGTGATCACTTATACTGTAAAAAGGTCCTTTTATTTCACATATTAGATCGGATCTTGTAGTATAAATATGGTCGATAGTTGTAGAACTGTTTATAACCATATGAATAATACCAAATTTTAAAATAGTATTGGCCCATCGTTGATTACTATACTTTTCAGAATCCGTTTCTGTTAAATAGTTAAATAGTTGATATTGAAATCTCCTAATATGTGAATTTCTAAATTCAAATGATCCAAATTGTCAAGCTGAGTTTCATGTAATTCAAACCATGATACTTTCGTTCGAATCAGGAAAGCTGTACAATTAGAATACTTTATCTCTATCCTGTGGGAACGCCAGGAACTAATTATTCACCTTTTTTAATAATTTTGATACCCCGCGATAGGGATTATTTTTTTAGTGTTGCCGGACTATTTCATTAAAAAAAATCAGAAAACGCCGCCATTTTCTTTTTGTAAAAACGTCGATTCAGACCGCAGTTATCAATTTTACGCGTACCTAGTTTACAGGAGTGAATTTTTTTTTGTAAAATATCAGTTTTGGATTACGTCATCAATACGTAGAATGTGTTTACACGTTGGTAAACGTTGAACCCACTGAGTTTTGATAGATATATCTGATGCAGGATGTTCACGCTGGGATAAACATTTGGAAATATACAGGTTAACGTAATGAAGGAAACAGTTGACTGTCTTAGAACTCTGCAGGAAAATAACACGTGAGTTCAAATGTGTACATGTACAACTCTTTTTTTCGTTTAATTTATGCAGTGTTTTCTTGAAATTTGCCAAGCATATCGATGGTGTTAATATTGTCAAACAGAACTGGATCAGCCGTGACAGTTGTTGATTTCATTGAATTATTCATATGATTCCTCCCTCAGAATCATTCTTGTTTGTAACAAGACCTGTAGCCATAGACCTGAGGCCCTCCCAGGGGTTGTCCATGTTCACTTGTTCCGTGACAATACGATCCGGTGATCCCCAAAACATTTTGCTTTGTTCCCCAAAACTATGTTTCCAATGTTCCGTTTTATAACTGTGAAATATACGTCAGAACGCGCATTGTAACATCAAAAACATAATACGGGTAGCATGACCCCGAACACCACTAGGATAAGTTAAACGGAGTGAGGGCGGGAGGGGACCCCGAACCCCACTAGGATGAGTTAAACAGGGTGTGTGTGGTGGTGGTGGTGGTGGTGGTGGGGGAAGGGTACACATACATGTAAGTGGTCGATTGCCAATCATGAGTTCTTGGTATCTCAGAGGTAAAGGCGCTGACACGGTTTAATACACAGATTGTTTCAAAGATGTTATGTCACAGACTTTCCAAAAAGAGGCATCGGTTACACAGTGGAAAAGGCGTTGAACCTAAGGAGCTGGAGCCCTGATGATGGCATGTCTAATGGGACTATTCACCCATCTTACTTCCCTCTGCGATCGCTGTTCAAATCAATAAAGCCCTAGTTCATATATTTGCGTCGACAATCCAAATGGCCTTTAAAATACATTTAAAATCATAGTTCGCATTCTAGATTAACTCTGTCCATTTAAACACAATATGGTGGGTGGGGTGGGGAGTGTGTGGGGGTTGGGGGTGGATGGGTCGAAAGGATAATAGCCAATGAAACTTTTTTTAAAGGGCTCTTCGACCAAAAATAAAAATAAAACACACGTCCTTTCGAACGAAGATTTAAACAATTGTCCGCGTACACCTTTTCACCCTGTGATTATACTATTACAACCATTGCGAACGAAGATTTAAAAAAATTGTCCGCGTACAACCATTTCGAACGAAGATTTAAAAAATTGTCCGCGTACACCTTTTCACCCTGTGATTATACTATTACAACCATTGTGACGTCACAATTCTGTGTTGGAATGTGGTCTTCGAGGGAAACACGGTATTGATCTTTTTGCAATATTTTAATGAAAATCGATTTTAAAATATATCATGTTAGCATAAATATTATGTTTCTTATCGACTGTCTGTTCACTACAATATTACTTGTAATTTCAGAATTTATCAAACACAGAGCTGACCGATGTATTGCATGCCGTACTCCATGCCGTGTAACAAAACTACACAAAAGCAACGTTCGAAACGCTTGCGTAAAACAGTGACCAAACGTTTTTTTGGGTAGAAAAAAGTACTTTTGTCAAATTTGCTTAAAAATGCACATGCTTACAGAGGAAGGATTAAACTAATTAATCGTTCATGTTCTTGTCTTTTTTTCTCGCTGTTAAAATCTTCATACAAATCGAGGTACAAAATAAAAAAATTGCTCTTTCGCATGTTTGTTGACTGAAATAATTTTCACAATAACACAACATAGACCTGAATTTATTTTTAAAAGTAGGCCAAGAAAATGATGGTTATTTTATAAGGAAATGGCTTGTATAAATTATGTTTTAATTGTAGTGATAAAAATGTGATTCTGAAAGTTTTTTTGGATGTAGCACACGGTTGAAGAGAGTCTCACTTTTCTGTGTGTAATTTAATAAACGGTCATGAAACTTTTTTTGGGTAGAAAAAAGTACTTTTTCCAAATTTTGTTGACATTTTACAGGCCTGTAGAGGAAGACTTTTTCTTGACTTTAATGCTTTCGTCTTTTTTCTCGCTATAAGAACAAACTGTAATTATCAATTTGATTAAAAGCTAACATTTCACATAAATTTTCGAAACGTTCGGTAATTTGTAAAAGCCTAGTAATCGTATTTTTAATAAAAAACAATCGACAAAACACGTAAAAACTTACAATTCATTCTGTAACAAACGAATTGATGTATTTGTTTATGTGTGTCATCGTTGTACATTGTCAGTTGAATACAGTTTACATCACTGGTGTCATTTTGACCGCCATACTGAAATCTGCTCAAAACGCAGTTTGTTTACGTTTTTTGCGGCGGCTTGGCGCTCCCACAGATCCATACAGATTCAATAGCATCATGCTCAAGGTCGTAACGACGTGGATACGGAACTTTATTAGCTATATATACTAGGATACCATCTCCTTGTCTACATTTCCTGTCTTTACTTTCAAATGTAAAATTGTTGGTATATATATTGAAAGTAAAAACGTACAACGCAAAAATGGACTGTGTATTGTATTCTTGGCAGGGTTAATTTATACAGCAGTGAAAACAAGTATTGCCAAGTTATTTATAATGTTCTGAAAACAGATACTGATATTTACCCAAACAAAGTATCATGGGTACCTAGTTTCGCGAATTATTATCGTCAATAGGTTGTTACAACGTTGTGGCTAAACCAGAGTGTCGGAGATGTGAATATTTTTCTTAGGTATAATTAAACAACTATTTCATGATAATAAAATACAGTCTTGGCATGAACGTTTAGAAAGTTCATCGAGAGCTATATTTTTTAAAGAAATTGTTTAGTTTTTGATTTTCAATTATTTCTGAAGTGCATAAATTTACCCAAATTTAGAATATCGATGACCAGGTTAATTGTCTCGTCCCCATAGCCTTGCTATATATACTGTTAGGTGGCATATACCTAGAAATATACCATTAGCAGATAGAATATGAATAATTTGCAACAAAACTTGAAGTTCCATTTCATTTTAGATTGCGATCTGTTTTAAAAAACATCCGAAAAATATATATTAAAAAAATATTTTTGGAATCGACCAAGCCATGTTCAACTTACTGTCCTGTTTTAATGGGATGACAGTAGGGTAAGTGTGAGGTTTGGTGCACCCTAGAACCGGTTTAAACCCCCAGTGGCCTACTTTGCCACTGACCGTTCCAAGGTGGTAGCCCTATTGTCAAACC